>PYWC01000015.1:2680219-2713422 GCA_003182015.1 Tuber magnatum | reverse complement strand
CCTACTCCAACAATCAATCCTCTCGAGACCTTAATTGAGTGAAGCGTCAGGCTTAACGATATTAAGTTTTACCGTCTACTTTACTCTTACATTTGTGTGAACTTTTGGCGATAAGATTGAAGTTGTTTGGTGCGGTCGCAACCTTGGGATCCGTCTTCCTAGGGGTGCCCCCGTTACAACAACGGCTTTTCCTAACCTATCTCGCAGTTCATTCATCCACGGTAGAGGATACTTACCCTTGACCGTAATTTTGTTTAGCCCTCGGTATTTTATTACTAGTCTGCATGTACTATCTGGTTTTGGCACGAAGAGGATAGGGGCTGCTGCCGAGGAACTGGATCACTGTAGCCTTCCAGTTCGCAGCATGTTATTGAGATATTCCCGGAGTGCCTTAAGCTCCTTTTCCGATAATGGATAGATAGGCCCAAATGGAGTTTAAGTTCCAGGTTGCAACTCAATCGTATGGTCACACTTCGAGTGCTCTGGTAGTGCCTCAATCCGTTCTTAACTGAAGATATCCCCATAGTCCTTATACTCGGGGAGTAGCTTAACCGCAATGTCGGCACCTTCCTCATCAGAGAATTGCACAATTTCCGCTAGGTACACATTACCAGGGTCTTTGGCCAGTAACTCTTCATCGGTCATGAACACTAACTGCCCCTGCTCTGCCAGGCAGTTAGCCTTGCAGAAATCTGAGCACCAGGTTAGTGATCCTGCCTTCCAGTCTATGTCGGGGTTATGGCCCCTCAACCAAGACATAGGTAGGTACCCATCCACCTTGGTGTCAGGCATGTCCGCAACTTCAAAGCACATCTCATTGTGGTGGTCACCTATCCTCATCTCTAATGACTTGGTATAGTGTAGACCTGACCCAGGAATATGATTGCGGCTGGCGTCGCTTATCGGCACCTGTACCTTTCGCCATACACAAGGTGCCTGAGTCTGCTTGACCCATCGGCTACTAAGCACCGGCCCAGTAGCTCCACTATCGAGTAGTAGGAGCGCTTCCGCGCTTACCTGTCTAGCTCCTATCTTGCAGTCTAACTTGACCCGCAGGTGGATAAACTTGGTATGATGAGGCAAGTTGTCACGCTTCTGCCTGTTCGCTCGCCTTGGTGACTTAGTCATCTTGGCTTAGTAATTCCTTTGGTCTCTTGCATTTCGACATAAGAGCGGCCACAACGGGTCGGTAAACGTTAAGGGATTGGGAATATGCGGTTTATCAATAACTAGGGTGTTTACTATCACGCCAGCATGATTTCGGGTACTAAACCCTCCTCAGGTAAACTTGAAAATAGCACCATTTATTTGATCAAGTCCAGCCTGAACCAATTCCGCTTGTACTAAACATAACCATTTTTCCCCAAGGTGGGTAGAAGTCCGCTGTCGGACCGGTTCCAAGCGAAGCAGCCTTGCTTCCCCAATGTCGAGCGTCTCCTTGAGCAGGACCTCACCCCGCCTCAACCGAAATAATGTCCCATGACTTGCCCATCCAGCTAATAACATGCTGAAAGAAATACGTACAACTAGAACAAAGGAAATAACCAGAAAGCCCACAAAGGAGAGATAGTCCAGCCCACCGTGCACGGCCCGCAACATCTACCTGCCCACACCACCTCGGTGTAGTCAGTATCTGGGTCATTTATGCAGTAGAAGGGTACTTACCCATCTCCGAAGCCACCTCCGTGGCTCATGTCCATCTATCCCTCAGGGGTCTATAGCTGCGGGTTAATAAGGTTATACCTTAAACAGAATAGGTTCTTACCTATTCCGAGCCATCAGTATCAACCTCCATGATCTGAGGTGATGCCTGGTGGACTTCAAGTATCTTTGACGAGGAAGCCGGAGAGGCCGCTTCAATGCACTTTAGTCGCCTGTCCATTGCTGTAGGCTCGCTTACCGGAGCTGACCATTTCAACCCACGGGCCTGTTTGGATGAACTAACAACTGGGGCCATCGTGGTACACTTTCTGCAAAAGTAACCCCTTTGACAGCACTTTGTATACTGGTTGTGCTTCCTCTGGTGTTGAGTCAAAGTCGACGGGATTTCCTTATGTGCTGTTGCATACACAGAAGTCGCCGGCTTTGCCTCTTTCCCCACGTTGAAATCAGTATGTTTGGCAGACCTCTGGTGTGGTCTGCCCGAACCTTTTTCCTTCTTCCCGAACCTGCCCAATGTCGAGGATCTATCCTCCTTCTTATCTGCCGGTTGAGACCGAGGGGCTGGGTGGATGACATGGTTACTGAACTGGTTGTTGTCCTCCAGCGTGTGCCCGACCTTCCAGAGAAGATCAAGGTACTCATTCAGGTCTGTCGGATGGGGCTCCTTAAGTGCCCACGCATTCCGAACATCTTGTGTGATGCCTGATCGAACCTTGTCTCGTACCCGTACTAGATCTGTATAGCTAAGCTTATACATATAATCAATTATCTTATCTAGGTACTCATCGATATAATGGAGCTTCATCACAAGGTCTCGCCACGCGAGGAGTGATTGATCTTGCTCGGCCTGATCTCTGCCGAAACTTCATTCCAGCCATTTGTGAAACCCTTTCCATATCCGTAAGGGGTTGCTGTCTTTGACAGGGACACCAGTGCGCTTGCCGGCTTCCCTGTTAATATTCCCATTCAACCCCAGATACCATGCCTGGGCGGAGTCTTCAAGAAGGGGGATCACCAAGTTTATCTTATCCATGTCGGTTAACTTACAATCCGTAAAGTATTCAAATTTGACCTCTACCAAGGTCAAGAAGCTCACAAGTTGTGTAACTTTGCCCTTAAATAGAGGGATACCACTCGGCTTCTCCGGCTTCTTCGACCGGTGTCTTGGTGTTGGCCTAGAAGCCGAACCAGTACCCCTCAGGGCTCTCGCCAGCCTCTTGGCCCAGCGATCCCACCGTCCTTTCTTCTCATTGCTCCAGTCATCCTTGTGAGCACCAAGGAAGGGGGTCAAATCAGAGAGAGAATTGGCATCGTTATCATCCAAACTGTCATGGTCGGAGTCCCCTGGATCTCCTCCCTGCTCCGGTTGCACCACCTCCAGGAGGCGCATTTCCATCTCTCCCATCCCGGGCGTATCCGCCTGGTGTCTCTCGTGGTCTATCATACCCATCAAACTGTTGCTCCTGGCCATCCTGATTCCCATCCTCGTTGGGGTTAGCCCTTGATGGTACTGATACCAGTGGTGGAACAGGTCGTCGTCCACTCGCAGGAGTTGAGTTAGGCGCCACCTGAGTTATCCGCAGAAATGCCTGTAGCTCTGGGCAGCTCAGGGGTTGCATCGGGGGGCCAACGTGCCTCCATGAGCCACAATACCCACAAGTTGGCTGTCAAACTCCTTCCTTCTGCCTTCTTCGATGCCTTACAGGGGTCCATTGTTCCTTCCTGCACCCATATGTGTAGTAATGAATCCATGCCATGTGGGTTTCTTCAGATATGCAGCCCGACAGACAAAGTTCTTCTTGGCTGTCCGACTCGCCGCTTGTGATTGTTGGGAGCACGGAGGGAGGGGTTGGTTTCGAGGGGGCAGAGGGAATCACGGGTGCCCAAGGAACGGAGTGAGCAGGTCTCCCAGGTCCAGGGATCGGAGTCCCTCGTGATGGAGCCATGGGTACTCGTTCTTCCTAGCGCCTTACCTGTTCGAAAAATCCAGGTGATGCGATGTGCAGTGGTCGGAACCCTGGGGTAGCCGATACTGCTGGCGGAAAGACTGTGGCAAGAAAGATATCAGGAGCTGGCATCGAGATGGGTAAAGGTGTGGGTCTTGGGACAGCGATGTGAGGTACGGGAGTTACAACCGATGATGTTGCAGGAGGGTTAATGGGAGCAGGGGTCGGCCGAGAAGTAGGGTCAGGTGTATCTCGTGCTGTGATACCCTTTGGCCTCGACGTCCTTTTCTTAACCCGACGCCCATCGTTTGGTCAAATCACGGGACTTCCGAACCAACTGTGGGTAATCGAGGAGGGGACAGACAGAGAGCCTGTTGATGCTCTTGTGAAGGACGAGGTATAGCTGTAGCCTTCACCCTTGAGGCTTTCCAACATTCGTATACCCATGGGGCTTAGGTATGCCCTCCACTGTTGATCCCTGGCTCTCATAGCCAGTTCCATCCCGAAGTTCTCAGGCTTCGTGTAGACCAGTGGGAGTGGGGGTGCCGCCTCTATCATCAGTACGCCATTCTCAGCATCATTACTATAACCGCCTGCCAAGGCCCTTTCTAGCGCTGCCATACGATCCTTCAATGCCTTCTGGTCTCATAACATTCGCAGGTATGCCTCCTGCTGTACTTTCATCCATTCCACCACTGCCGTAGTAATCTGTTTATGTAACGTGTGCGGGCCAGGCCCTAGTCATGTGGCAGTACGATAGGAGCAGATGGCTTCTTGATCAATAGGAAGCAAGCGCTGCGTGCTAAAGGAGGCTGCGAACGGGGTGTACTAGGAGATCAAAGAAGTAACCGTTCAACCTAGTATATTAAGAATACTGTCAGTCAAAGTCGTCTGTCTCCATCGCGAAAATCAGCGGTCTTTAAATACAGCATATCGCTTATCTCCAGTATGAGCGATATTGCAAAACAATGTGTGTATCAACCGATAGCACAGGAAACAATACAAGTATCAAACGATAACGTGAAACCAAACATAAAGCAATGTGTGTATCAATCAATAGCACACGAAACAATACAAGTATCAACAGATACCGTGAAACCAAACATAAAACAATGTGTATATCAAGCGATAGCACACGAAGCAATACAAGTATCAACCGATACCGTGAAACCAAACATAAAACAACCTAGTACCCGTACCGGTTATACTCCCAAAATAAAATAACAATTTCACCAAACAAAACAACCTAATGAAATCCTAATAGCTGCTAAATGCGCTATTCTCCTGAAAGTCGGCTTAGGACCTATCCTTATCGTCATCGCTATCCTGCAACAATCTCATGTCGTCCTGCAATATCCATTCCGCACCCTCCAACCATCTTTCCAAACAGTCCCCATATGGTGCTCCACATGCAAAGCAACCTGACCCCCAGTAGTGCAGCAGGTCCACAAAGTTCCGTACTATCCGGTCCTTCCATTTTTCCGTCTCGACATCGATTCGTCTGCAATCCTCGCTGTGATCAATGTAGAATATTTTCCAGTATGCGCTTAGTGGGATGATCCCTCAGTATAGTAGGTATCCCAAAATGAGGTCTCGTCCCTTTATGCTGACTTCTTCGTAGTTTGACCTTTTTGTTTCTTCCACGTAAGGATAAGGTTTGTAAGAGGGTAAAGGTTTGGAGATCTGGTAGTGTGGTCTGTTTTCTTCGGTGGGTTAGAGGAATGGTAGGTGGTATTTATGTTTTGGTGGTAACCTCGCTTAGGTGTTGGCCTTGCTTAGGTGTCGGCCTTGCTTAGGTCCTCAGGGGAAGGAGGGTGCTGCTTGATTTCGGTTTCTTCCGTCTCCATACAACTATGACATTTTTCTGTGCTCAGGTAGCATCCGCTACCGATGCGGAAAACACCCCACACTGTTCCTCCCGACCTTCGTCCCATCGATTCAGTTGTTATTTCTAAGCATTTGTTCCAGATATGTATGAATAGTCGGTGTGTAAGGTATTTTCTAGTGATAATATCACGGTTCACCAACAGTCCCATTAGCTGATGGCGCAGTCTCCAAGGTACTTGCTCATAGTTTGACATCGTAAAGCTGTTGGATGGTGTGTTTTTTCCTTTCGCTATTGCCAGTACTTAGCCTCGGCTAGCCGGGCTAGGTATGCTGCTTCATCTTCCATTACCCAATTTTCATCTTCGCTGCTTTCAAAATCGCTTTCAAAGTGGGCTGACCAGAATCTGTCCTGTATCCCTTGGTGCGTGTCTGGGCACAGGTGTTGGATTTCTGGCAGTGTTGGGCTCCATGCCACCGTCACATGGTTTATCGTAAGGGGTAACTTGTCCTCCGGCTTGTTGTCTTCCCACCATTGATTAACCAATTCCATCGCATTTTCCAATTCTTCAAGGGGTTCCCAGCTATTCTCTGTTTCCGGGTACCCCACCCACTTCACTAGGAACTGGTCATGATCATACCGTCTTCTATGGTCTCGTATTGTTTCCACTTCCCATTCCGGTTTCTCGTTAACCACAATCGGGGGTGGTTTTGTGTGGCTCCTTCCAGGGCAGGAGATATCATCGTTAGGGAGATATCTTTTCACGGTGGATGCATGAAATGTCACTTCTCGGTTTCTGTACATTCTGCCATCCGTTTCTACCCTGTAATTTTGTGTATGCTCATCGTACCCGCTTGTCTTGAATGGTCCAAGCTAGCGCAGTTGCAATTTCTTGCTACGTCCCGACTCTGTTGCGAATAAACTTCCATATACCGGCAACAGATTACCCTTTCCTATCGGTGCGTGGTGTCTGCGTCGTTTTGCTGCCGTTCTCGTGCTTCTAAATCGTGCCAATTTAATCGTATTGAATGCCATGTTCCGGATTGCTTGCTGCCTGTTTAGCAATTCGTCGGCAGCCGGTACTGCGGAGTTCTTGAAGTTTGCTAGCGGAAGTAGTGCATAATTCTTTCCAAAAATAGCCTTACGTGGTGACATACCGAGAGTTTCTGACCATCCTGCATTCAAGTATGCTGCTGGCTCTGATATGGCATCAAACCAATTGTTTTGTCTTGCGTTGACTAGGTTTCAGAGAGCTGTCTTCAATGCTCGAATTTTTCTTTTGACTTATTCATTTGTTTCCTGATAGCCTGGTGCCGCCTTGATATGCTTAATGCCTAACGATCGACCCTGTTGTCTCCACACATGTTACTCAAATCGTGGGTCCGCATCGCTTACTAGAGATGTTGGGTAGCCATGGGGTGTAAATATTTTGTTCCATAGAAGTTCCCAGGTTGTTATTGCTGTTACTTGCTTAGTTGTAGGTATGAGCCACGTGAATCCTGAAAACCTATCCATCGCAACCAGGATTGTGTCGTATTCCTATGAATTGTGGAAGGGTCCCGCAAAGTTAATGGCTATTGATTCGAAGATTTCCGATGGTAGGGTAATTGTCTGAGCCTTTCCTTCCGGCAATTGTAGAGGCTCCTTATTAGTCTGGCATGTGTGGCACTAGGTTACATACATTCTAAAGTCCTTCCCCATATCTGGTTTTCGCATCTAGCATTCCGTTTGCAACCTTGTAGGAGGACAAGTCTCCTGTGGAGTCTATACTCACATTGACCTTCTTCCAAATTGGTTCTTTCCGGTATGCTGCTACCATATGTGCTCGGAATGTTGCGATCATTTCATTGACTGTTTGTAAGGTGTCGCGTTCGTCTTCTATCTCGCTTCCTCTAGATGTCTCAGGTGGGTCTTCCTCTTCATTGTCTTCCAAGACATCGTATAGCCCGCTCCGGTATTCCGTCATCGTCAGGGGCATTACTGAGAATATTGTCTCCTTGTTAAGGCTTTCTAGCCGTTCCACTCGCCTGATTGGTAGTGGGCTATCAGGTCCAGGCATTTGGAATGCCGGTAGTGTCTCAGTCGTAAGGTTCTCTATTGGTTCTGGCTCCGGCATTTGGAATGCCAGGGCTTCCAGGTTTAGCAGTGCCGGAATTGCATAAGATCTGGGCGTCGGCTGGTCAAGGGTGGATAGCCCTTCTCCCGCACTAGTTGGTCTTCCACCAATCTTTTTTGCCATTCCCAGTCATTGATTTCGGGGGACTCCGGAGAGCTCGGGTCGATTTCTGTACTTCGGGGGCTTGGTCCTTTACTAAGTCGGTAAGGGGTTGATTTTCCCTGTCGCCTAGGATGGTTGTTCGTGAATTTGATCCTGGTTTGATGATATGAGCAATGATCCACGTAACTGTAGGAGTAGTGTAATGCTCTATGTTGGAGTTCTTCCGGTAGCATACTTCGCAGGGTGCACTGGTCACCCCAATCGTTTCCTGCAGTGATTGAGCAGGCGCTTTCAGGGGGCACAGGGGCCTTGTTGGAGTACTCAGTATAGGAGAAAGGAGGGCAAGTAGGGGAGAACCCATGCGGGGGCTCCATTTCGTTTGATTCTTGCTCGTAGACCGTGTTATCCGAGATGCCATCCACTTCCTTCGTATAATTGTAGACATAGAGTGGATTCAGGTCTGATTCCACCTTGTATACCCCGGAAAGGGCATCAGCTGAAGAGTTCGTACTTCCTAGTGCGTAGGCTATGTTCGCATCGTATTTTCCCAGGGCACTTAGCCATCTTACTTGCTTTTGGCTAGGGTTCTTTGCCACTCGTAGGTGTGTTAAGGGTTGGTGGTCTGTAACTATTATGAAGGAATTTCCACTTAGCATATTGTGGAATCGATTAAGTGCTTCCACCATTGCTAAGGCCTCTTTATCGGTGGTCCCATAGTTCATCTGAGCATTGGTGAACTTTCTGCTATGTAACGCGCCTGGTCGCGCCGTCTCATAAGTGGGTCCCTATCCCACCCATGCTCCAACTCCTAAATCTGTGGTGTCCGCAACCAACCAAATTGGTTCCACACTTCGTATTTCTGTTGGTCGCATGACTTTGTGATCAATAATTCGCTTTCGGACCATATCGCATGTGGCCTGGTAGGTCGTTCTCCATAAGAATTCGGCGTTTCCCGTTAAGTGGGTTAACGGTGCGGTCACCGTTTTATGGTATGGGAGAAACTGGGCCTCATAATTCACTATTTCTAGGAATCGTTGTAATTCCTTCTTGTTTTTTGGTGTCTCCCATCCTGCATTGGATGATATTTTCTGCGGGGAAACATGGATTCCCTCGTTGTCCACTATATGTCCTAATACTTTCAGCTTGTCCGCAAAATATACTGATTTTCTTTTGCACATATAGAATTTTTCTTTTCTGAGTCGATCACATACTTGGTGTATGTGTTTCTCATGTTCCTCTGATGTGTCTGAAAATATGAGAATATCATCTATGCATACCCATACAAAATGAGGTAAATATTCGCCTAGGAGGTCCTCCATTATCCGCATAAATGTTGCTGGTGCATTCATGTCTCCTTGTAGCATTACTTTGCTCACAAATCCTCCAAACAGGGTTTTGAATGAGTTGAACTTAACACTGTCCTTGTCCACCCGTGTCTGGAAATATGCATCACTTAGGTCAATCTTACTCCTGAATGTCACTGGTCCTATTCGGTTAAGGATCTGCTCTTGGTTTGGAATCGATGGACTATCCATGATCGTGTTATCGTTCCTCACTTTCAGGTCTACTAGGGGACGGATCCTTGCATCTGATTTGGGTTGTACGAATATAGGTGCCGCTCTGGGAACCTCCTGTCGTGCAATTACTCCACTCCATAATTTCTTGTTTATTCAGTTGAGGAGTTTTTCCTTGTAGGCTCCTGGGATCAAGTATGTTGGTTCCTTTCCTAGGTTGGTTGGGTCTTTTAGCCAAATGTGGTAGCTAATCTTATGCACAGGGGGTAGCATTTCAGGGATCTTGTCTGGGAATGCATCCTTGTATTCTTCCAACAATGTTGTTGTCTTGGTATCTGACACAGCGGCTCAGACTTCCCCACTTGTTGGTTTGCATAGCACACATAGTTTGTCATTGGGAAATTCCACTACTGTATCCTCATATCTGATAAGAGCATTATGTCTTTTCAGGAATAGCATTCCAATCAGGGCGTCGTACTTTGCCAAGTTTCCTACCAACATCTCCTGATTTGTCCATTTCTTTTTCCCGATTCCTATGGTCAGTCCACATTTCTTGTTGCTTGAAGAGCGGGATCCTTTCATAGCCATATTGACTGTTGTTGGTTGGGGTAGAGGCTCCACAGGAATGCCATGGGTCGAGATAAAGGTGGCGCTAATTATGTCGCATCCGATTGTTCCCATGTCGAACAGTACCTTTGCTAAGTAGCCTTCTATGTGAATCATTCCTTCAAGAGCGTCACGGGGCCTGCTGGCCAACATTGGTTGTGTTCGGAGGCTTTCCATTTCCACTGAGTTAATTTCCACTTCACCCTATTCACTTGCTTCCATGTGGTTCGAGCTAGCCTCTCGCTTAGCAGCCTTTCCTTTTCCCTTTTTGGCATAGCAGTCCTTTGCGTAGTGCCCCTTTTCCCGCATTTGAAACACGTGCCTTCCTCACGTTGTTTCTGTTTCTTGTCCTTCTTGTCCTTTGAAACTTTACGGTATGGTTTATCCTTCTTTGTATTATCCCATGATGATAATCCTTTGCAGTTCTTTTGCTGTGGTATGTGGCTTCGGTAAACTCCTGTTTCATACAGGATAGCGTCCTTCCGTTCACCCTGCTTGACTATCTTTTCAAAGGAATCACCCTCTGCTTCCATAGGTTCTAACTCCTGGCGTAGTCTGAGATGCATTGCCGCATACAATCTTTGTCGTAGCATGTACTGTGACACCGTCCCGGTTAACAATTGTCCATGATGTGTTAAGAGATCCGTCATGACCAAGGTTGTTCTTTCTCTTTTGCCATTACGTACTTGCTGGATATCTTTGAACCTTTTGTATAGTTCTTCCGTGTTTCGTGAGGATTGGAATCTCTCTCTCAAGTATTTTATCAGGGTCGTCTCTTGGATTTTTTCCCCACTCTCATAGTGGTTCATTTCTTGGTAGTCTGCTTCCTCTGCTTTTCCGGTACAGAAGCTTCCAAAGTACGCTCCACTTCCTTCCTTGGTTTTGTCCACTCCGTGTAGGGCCAGGTATTGAGAAGTTGTTATTACCCACCAGTCAAATACTTCAGGTTTTAAGTCATCTCTTTCGCCTGAGAACGCGGGTGGTAGCGGAAGTTTAATTTTTGGTACTGTTTGCCTGGCCCCTGGGCCGGGCAGCCCGGCGGATTCACCTTCGGACATATCATGCTCAGAGTCTTCATTACTCGAGCTGTTGTCTGATGAGCTTTCTGGAGAGCTGCTGGGGGATTTGTCTGGTGGCTGCCTTATTACCATGTGATCTGATGCTTCTTCGTCGTCTTCTTCCTTCTTATGTATCCCGACAGGTATGCTGTCTTTCTTCGGTGGTTGCGCCAGCCCATTTCCTTTACTGGGACTGGGGGGAAATAGCCCAAGAAGGCTGGTTGCTGCCTTTGCTAATTCGTCAGTCAATTTGCTAAAGGTCTGCTTGGCCAAGTCTCGTATTAGTTGGCGTTCTGCTTCGTCCAGCGAGAATTCGCTCTTGGGCCCTTTCAGTTTCTTGGGTTGCCTTTTCCTGGTAAGGCCTTCTCGTGTGACCTGCTTCCCACTTCGCGTCTCCAGTGACTCAATTGTGTCGTGTTGGCGTAGCTGAACCTTTTGTGGTTCTACCACTCCCCGATGCTAGCTTCTCTGTTGGAGTTTCGTAGATTGATGAGACCAGGTCCCTGCAGGTTTCTTAACCACTTGCTAAGGTTAAAAAGATGTAACCTGTTCAGGCCAGGCCCTAGTCACGTGGTGGTATGATAGGAGCAGATGGCTTCTTGATCAACAAGAAGCAAGCCCTGCGTGCTAAAGGAGGCTTCGAACGGGGTGTACTAGGAGATCAAAGAAGTAACCGTTCAACCAAGTATATTAAGAATACTGTCGGTCGAAGTCTGCTGTCTCCATCACAGAAATTAGCGGTCTTTAAATACAGCATATTGCTTATCTCCAGTATGAGCGAAATTGCAAAACAATGTGTTTATCAACCGATAGCACCTGAAACAATACAAGTATCAAACGATACTGTGAAACCAAACATAAAGCAATGTGTGTATCAATCAATAGCACACAAAACAATACTAGTATCAACGGATACCATGAAACCAAACATAAAACAAGCTGTGTATCAATCAATAGCACACAAAACAATACAAGTATCAACCGATACCATGAAACCAAACATAAAACAATATGTGTATCAATCAATAGTACACGAAACAATACAAGTATCAACCGATACCGTGAAACCAAACATAAAACAACCCAGNGGAATACCTTTATCGGGAGTGGAGGAAAGAAATAAAGAAAGCAAGAGAGGGAAAAAACTCCCCATCGGGGGTATGTTGTGGACGAGGGCGGAATCTTGAAAGAACAAAAGCGCCGCAGTGCGAGGGTCTGTAATCATAAGATCAACACATCCATCAGGTAACTGAATAGGGGCGGCCTCCAGAAGCAACTGGTAACCGTCCCATTCAAGACCGCGGACATCCGCGAAAACCGACACACGAAATGTGTTGGCGGAGTTCTTGTAAAGGTCAAGGTCTGAATCCGAGTTGGATTCCATTCTTGTTCGAAGTTCGGTACTAGCCATTGCGCTTTCCACCCTGGGCTACTTGTTTTAGACAAGGTTACCAGTATTCACGCAAGGTCAGTGCCAAAGATCGGAAAGCAATTAATCAGGAGAGGAGTTAAGCGAGGAGCTCATTAACGATATACTGCAACGGGAGCACCCGTAGGAAGATGGATCCCAAGGTTGCGCCCGCACCGAACAACTTCAAACTTATCACCAAAAGTTCACAGAAATGTAAAAGTAAAGTAAATGGTAAAACTTGATCTCGGTAAGCCTGATGCTTCACTCAATTAAGGTCTTGAGAGGATTGATTGTTGGAGTAGGCGAGTTCTCGCATAGACTTTCAGGTAGATTTATCTTATATCAGAAACTCCCCTATCACTTTACTCCAACCATTCGAGCACACCCTTCTCCGCTAAGGGTAGTCCGACACGTCTCCTGGCACACACTTCAGGCATGCATGTGTCAACACACTCTAGTCAGCGTTCACCTTATGCGATTATTGTTTCTGCCGTGCATTTCTATTTTGCCCGCCCGAGTGAAAACTTCTACGCATCAGTGTCTTGCCAGTGGCTAACAGTCAAGACACCTCATGAACTAGACTATTTATAACACCCTTCCCATATGTATTGATCTCTACTTGACTCCGGAAGCTACCGTGAGCGGTTTACCTGTTTACTATTGACAGGTCTCGGGCTTCTGGTGTCTTCCGCAGGACACGGTAGTTTGGGAATGCTCCAATGGGCGCTACCTATGACTACTATCTCAGATCTACCTTACCTGTGGTAGGAATCATGCTTTTAGTGTCTCTGCACTTCCCTTTCAGAGCCTATAGCGTTGGGAGCACTTATGGGCTTGGTAGGTGTAAAACTCTCCCAGTCGCCCTGGCACCACCCGGGACTACCTTCGGGACCCCCACGGTTAACACCCGTTAACTCCGTCAGTTTTGGTCCGTTTTACTCCGAACAACTTGGAGGAGGCACTTCACCTTCCACACTATGCCTCCTTATATATCCTGCGAACAGCTTACGGTCGACCAGACGGCAGCGACGTATACGGTGTTACTAGCATGTCTCCAAAGATTCCTCTTTGCTAGACTGCACACAACTACACAACCGTTTGCCCATGACGTCCGGGCCTCAAGGCGGGGCCAGAGGGGTATGATAGGAATAATGTCTCCAATTTACAGCTTCCTCAAAGCTACGTAGCTCGCCCAATAGCATCCCCCGGAACCCCAGATTCCAGTATCCTGCATGGCTTCGCGTGACAAACATTCCGGTCAATTTTCCCGAACTCCCCGAGGGACTTCGTATTGAAAGGTAGGGTAACTCAGGACTTTGGGTAGGTTAACCTGATCCCGAGGGTAGGGTTATCTTGTCCAGCGGACAAGATAACTTTTCCCTTTTACCCTGTCTATCCCGTCCCTGGCGATAGACATTTCTGACCTGTCTCCAGTTACCTGGCCTAGCTGAGCAAATGCCCCTTCAGAAGTCCCTAAGTACGCTGACACCGATCCTGGGTGTATCCAGGTACCTAAGTCCCTGACCAGCCAATTCTGTTCATTCTCGGAGCCCAGGCCATCGGGTCTTCATAGGTCAAGTACTTACTTGCCTGCCGGTTCCTACCAGTTCACCTCCTAGCTACCTGTATGGGTGTAGGTTCCGTCTGCCATAGCTCATGTATGCTGGGTCGTTACAACCGCAAGCATAACCCATTTCAAGGTAGACCTCATCCCAGCTTAAGTGTTGAGTTTAAGCATCATGCGTTACAAAGTCCTCCAGCTGCTACTTTTTGCCGTTATCAAAGATTGGGGGGTGACCAGTACAGTAGACATTTGATAGAGTGCTATTTTCTTTAGCCCGCTTGTATATTAGCAGATCCAAGAGTTAACATTTATTGATTTTCTCAAAATAGATTCAATGACTTGAACTTACCCTTCCGCATGTCACTGGATTAATATGTAGGTATTGGCCTACCTGAGTCCATGTCCATCTAGAATTATCACAGCAGTATAATAACTTTAAGATACTCATCTCAAGTTGTTTTACAGTGCCAAGCCCCTTGTGGATTTTGTTCTCAAGTTCCTTTTTGCTGCAGGCAATCGTATTAGGGGATTGGATGGGCATGATGTCTTATGGTGTTCTTCTCCTGATAATAAAAGAAGAATTGTTGACCGGGGGGGGGCAGACTTGTGTAACGAGACCCCAAATACCCTTACACCCGAGTACAGTACCAGCCCCCCTCCACATACAGTATAACTTTTCCACTCCTACTTGCACAAGTGCTCGAGTACGGTACCGGTACCGATACTCGAGTACTTCTACTCGTACATGATGGCTTTTTTTCGTTTCCTTCTCCAGACTTCTTTCCTCCCCTTCCTCTCCTTCCTTCTTCCCTACCGGTAACCCCTCTGCACCCCTTGGTATCACAACAGTCTTTTTGCATCGTGCGGGTAGTTGAAGCCTGAACTTGGGCATTGAGGCTTCGCTAAAATCTCACACCTTATCAATTTTGTTTCTTCCCGTAATTTTGGCGTGATACACGGAGCGGATGTGTCTACAGCATATTTTTACTGCCATTAGTACTTCTAGCCCTGTATCTTCCCTTATGATACCTTTATCGGGAATACCTTTATCGGGAGTGGAGGAAAGAAATAAAGAAAGCAAGAGAGGGAAAAAACTCCCCATCAGTCTGTATAGTATCGTTAATCGAATGATGAGATACTTCTCTCGTCTGCACTTTTCTCTTACAGTAGGCTTCCATCGACGCTATCGTTTTTTGCCGCGAGTCTGGAGGCCGTCCCAGTTCTTGTCCTCCATCGTACCCTACCTTATCATACCCTTCCGCCTCTCTGCTCTGGAAACCGATACCACTCACCATCACTCTTCTAATTTGTGCCATGACTACCGGTAGGAGAGCGCGGTGATTCATCTCCATACTACCCCTTCACCACCTCTTATTCCAGCCATACACTCGAGGAACAATTCCCCGGAACACCACTGCAGTCATTTGATTTAGCAGTCCTGTCTTGACAGCTTTCCCCACAATCTTCCTCCCTTTCGGGTGATACCTAGTTGAAGGTGGTAGCTGTTGTTGCGGTTGTTGTTGTTGCGCTACCTCCTGCCAGACATTCAATACCAACGAGCGGAAGGTGAAAGGAAGGGAAGAAAAAGAAAAGGGAGAGGGAGAAAGTAAAAAAAAGAAAAAAGGAGTGAAAGAGGATAGGGACAAGATCTCGAGAATACTTTGGTTTCTGTTTTGCCCTTTCTTTCTCTCGCCCCTGCGACAACCGTTTTGTCGTGCCAAATGACGCTCTGACCGTCTCTTCATCGCCCTCAAACATTCCCTTTCTTTAGCTACTTTTTCCTTCTTTAACTTCTATATGTGAGGGCAAGGAAGAAGAAAAAAAGGATTCTTCGATATCGAGGTTTTCGTCCGTCGGTTAAACTCGCCAGATATTCAGCCAGCTAGCCCAGTCCGTCTTTGTCGACCGATACCGGTACCTTCCCTTTGGACTGGGTCTTTTCGTCTTTCCTTCTCCGCTCGGTATTTTCCATTCAAAATACCGGTACGCGGGTGTTCACTTCTCGCTGCCTCTGGTGTTGTCTGGGCGAAACCCCCCTTCGGTCAGAATCGCTCACTCATTTCCTACTGCCGCTTCGCTTCCATCGCCATTATCTCACCCAGCAACAAACCCCTCCCTACTACCTACCGAAACAGCTTTCCATATCCTCTCCCTCCCCCTCTAACTGGCTCTCCTACCTTCGCCCCCTCTAGCGCCAAAGAAGGAGTCATCGCCGAACCATCCACCCGTCGTCGCGCGCCTTTGCTTGCCGGCAGGACGCACGACCGGCAGCGATCACTCAATCTATTCCTCCCCCTCCTCCGTGCTGCGGAATTCGCATCACTGCTCCTCTTCTTGGTATTACATAAACTCTCCTGCACTAGCGCTCGGCGACATCACATCTTCTCCCACCATGAAGGTTCACTCATTGCTAAACGATCCGCCGGCGCAGCCATCCTCTACACCATCAGCTCGGCGTCCTCAGCAACCAGCGCCTTCGCCTTTACAACCCCCACAAACTCCGTTCCAGTCTGGGGAATATTCGCATTCGCATTCGCATTCGCAACCTCACTCACCTTATTACCCTTCTCCAACCTCAGCTACCCGGCAGTTCCCCCCCCTTCCATCGCCGTCTCAACACGCGCAGCAGCAGGGTTATGGTCAATCGCCATCGACTCCTCATCCGCTGAGTGCAGCATCTAGACTTAGTGCTACAGCAACAAGCTCTGTGTCTTCACCATCTCTAAATCAATTTCCTCAGGGTCAGCATCATCAGTACGACCACCCACAGCAACAGCAAGTACCACAACCACATCAGCACCAACCACATCATAACCCTCCATTATCATCTCACCATTACCATTCCCCACATCAGCAGCAGCAGCAACAGCAGCACCCGCACCCCAATTCAGGGTACCCACATCAGTCTCCTTTAGCTTCGCCAATTGGGGGGAGACCTCCTCTGGGGCGTTCCTCAAGCAACAGCATCAGTACTAACGAAAGATCTACACCAACAATTACGCCACCAGTGCCTAGAGATCAACGGGACAAGGAAAGGGAGAGGGCCCGGGAGAACAGGGAAAGGGCAGAAAGGAAAAGAATTGAAAGAGAGAGGAGCGAAAGGGCTGAGAGGGGACGGGAGCAATGGGAAAGGGAACAGAGAGATAAGGAACAGCGGGATAGAGATAGGGAGAGTGAGCGGGAGCGAAGAGAGAGGGAAGACAGAGGTGTTAGCCCAAAGACGAAACTTCCCTATTTGTCAGCGGGAGATCCTACTCCGGATAGCGGTATTGTGCCAAAGGCGGAGTTTGGGTATGTAGGATCAAGGCCTAATTCACAACATCTTCCGGACGCGCCCGGCGGTTATGCGAGGCGTGATTCCTCCGCCGTGACGACCCCAAGTCAAGAGCGGAGGAGTGTCGACATGATGGACTTGGACGGAGGATCAGGCGTAGCCCCAGGACCTGCTTTAGGCCCTGGACAGAAATGGGGAAGCCCCGTTGCAGAGCGAGCGAAGCCTAATGGTGCCGTAGGCACTGATGGCAGGGATAGCCAAGGTCCGCACCACCTGGCACCACAACAACAACCACAACCTACTCAACCACAACCACCATCTAACCCCAACTGCAACAGCAATCCCTCACAGCAACCTCCGTCCCAACCTTCTTCGGGCGCGACTTCACAAAGAACATCGACCGTTTCTCCTAGCAATAAGGAGCAGCCTCATCCACCGCCCTCTTCATTAACTTTGCAAACGGAAAAGTCGACCCCGACCCCGGTCCCAACCAGTATTCACCCTCGGCATCCCCCGCCCCGGTCGTCATCAAGCCCAAAAGCTACGCAACAGCTGGGTCCACCACCCGCGCCATCCCATAATCAAGCGATCGTGGAGGGGGGTAACAGTGACAGTCCCGGGCCGTCCGGGCCTCCCAAGAAAAGAGTCCGAAGGGATGAGGCCCCGATCTGGGCGAGAAAAGCTAGTCGAAGTTCCAGCAGCAGCCCCGTACTGGCGAATAGGAGACAGCCGAGCAGCGCAAATCAGCACCAACCCCTTCAGCAACAGCAGCCACCGCCGCTTCCACCACCGCCTCCACAGCAGCATCAGAAGCCTCCTCCGGCAAGCGGATTTACACCTCGTTTTGTTCCATGCTTTGGGCCCTGGGAGCCTTCCATATGCAACACGGAGCCCCATGAAGAGTTGACGAGGGAGGTTGCGAATTTCTTGTTCAACCACGTTGCGTGTCAAAACGATCCAGCACTCACTCCATCGGGGGGAGATGGTCCGGTTGTCATGATTGAGATCGAAGCAAAGATCGGTCATTTGATCGACAAGGAACGGGGCGAGAGATTGAAACTTCCAGTCATCACGGAAACAGTGCTGAATGTCAACGAGCCAGGATGGAAAATCCAATTCAAGAGCAGCATGACCGAGGTAAGATTATTTATTTATTTTCATCCGCTTCCTCACGTGATGCAGTTTTGCATTTGCATTTCTGTTACTGCGTATGGATTGCTGCAGAGACTGATTGCATCGCAGGCACAACACAAGCGCCTCAACCTATTCCTCAACCGACAATTCAGCGAATCCAAAGGGCCCCCTCCCCCCGGTATGCCCCCGTCCCCATCATCCGAGCACCCGAATGAGAATTCCCGACCACCCACAGGGCCCCAGCGTATCCCAATGGAATACGTGCACACTCATGAGAGGGACACTTTTTTCGAACTCCCACCGGACAAGCTTCAAGCTCTCCCCGACATCCTGCGCACATATATGAGACACAAGCCCAAAGTACGTGTGACGTTTGACCAGAAGACCGGAAAGGTTATCAACAAGATCATCAAGACAAGAATCGCAGATCTCAACGTTTATTCACCAAAGACCGCATTTGATTGGCGGGTTAGCGCGAATATCGAAATGCCATATCTGGGTGACATTGATGGGTTACAACCTTCGAGTGACAGGGGCGGCGGAGACAGAAACAAGGATAGGGTAAGTTACCGACATTTAGCCTACCAAATCGATCTTACTCAAGTTACGGATGTAAGTTTTGAATTCTTTGATTAATGTGGTGTGATGTCTACTGACAAGACCTTAGAATACTGCGAAGAAAGAACACGAACTTGAGGTTGAAGTGTCCGGGGCGGAAATCATAAGACACGGAAATCTAGCAAGGGAGAGTAAACCGAATGCCTATGAGTTCCTGGTTCGTGGGTTTGTGGATAACGTTCGGGTTCTCATCAGAGCTATAGAGTCGTAATGCCATCGGGGGAACAGAAGGGATAATCGGATTGGTGGATCGCCTTTTTGTTTCCCCCTCCCGTTCCACGGCTTCGAGTTTGTTGGCGGGGTTTCACTGTACACAAAAAAAAATTTCTCGTTCATTTCCTTTTCCTCACTTTCATTCCTTCTTTCCCCGCTGCTTACTTGGTGTGTGACCCACGGGGTCCCGATTTTTGTATTTGCTGGTGCAGGAGATTTGCCTTCTTCAACCCCTTTTTCCTTTCTTCATCTTATGCAACAGCTTGTATTTTACCATTCTGGATGATATTTTTCTGGTGTATACTGTACCTTTTCTCATCTGTCTGTTCCCATTCCGATAATTTTCTTCTCCAAACATGAAAAAAACCAAAAAGTTCTCCATTGCAGTGGTCTAAGGGAAGGATATTAGCATTACGATATCCTCAATTTTTTATTTTATTTTGATATTTTATTTTTCGTTTTTATTTTCCCCTTTCCCCTTTATCATATCATACCTCTCTTTTTTATTCTATTCCATTCTATTCCATTTCCTTGTTCCCAACTGTGTCTATAACCAAGTAGGATGGTGGAATTCTGATTTCTGCGATACAGCTGTCCCTCCCCATTGTTCCATATATACAGTGCTTTTTTTCTTCCCTTCCCTTTTTTCTTGGATGGGCGCGAAAAGCCCATTGCCTATGTACACCCCTCTTCCCCTTCCAATCATAATCACAACCCATCACTCATACCCCTCATTTTTAGCCCCCCCAACAATACTCTCCCAAACCCCCCTCCAGAGCCCTGTCTTATGCACCATAGCCAATCCCATAACGACCGGCAAATGCCAGACACTCGCCCAGAACAACCGCTTTGCATTGCCCCCCTCGCCACCTTTCCTGTAAAACCTCCAGGCCTCCCGTACCAGCCATCCATTCACGACACTACTGTCCACCAAAAACCCCACATCTGTAACGCCGGTGGCACACAGCCCGAAGCAGACGGGGAAGAGCAGCAACGAGTAGCGCAAGGCCACACGGGCGTTGAGGGCAGGGTACTTCCAGACCATCATCTGGTACCCCACTTGCCGGTACTCGTCTCTGTTTCCCCAGGATAGGGAATTGAAGTGCGGGAACTGCCAGGCGAAGAGGAGACCAGCCAGCAGCCATCCCCCGGGATGCGATAGTGTGGAAACCCACGTCGAGTCCACGCCCTGAACATTCCCAGCCGCTGCAGCCCATCCCATCAACGGCGGAATCCCACCGACGATCGCTCCAACCCACGTGTTCGCCACGGAAATGCGCTTGAGCGGGGTATACACGCCGGCGTACAGCACGATATTGATCCCGCCGAGCGCGGCTACGGTGGGGTTCACGCCGGCATACAGGCTGCCGATTCCCAGTATTCCCGTGGTAGCGGCGAATACGAGTGCTTGTCGCGGGGTGAGCAGCCTGCGGACTAGCGGCCGGTTGCGCGTGCGGGACATTTGCCGATCGTAGGCCGGTTCAAGGTACATATTGAATGCGTTCGCGCTGGAAGAGCTGAGTGCCGTGCCGACGGTCAGGAATGTGAGCGTCAGTGCGGACAATGTTGGGATGTCGGAAAGGAGAGGGTCTACGGGGAAGAGGGCGTATGGCGCCATGGCTGATAATACGATGAGCGCTGTCAGACGAGGTTTCGTCAGCGCCAGGTATGAGTAGAAAGCTCGTTTCCAGGAACTGGTCTGCTGGGAGGATGTGGTGGATAGCAGTGACGATGCGTCTGGCGGGAGCTGCGCTGTTTTAGCTGCGGTGGATCCAGCGGCACTCATTGTAGTGACAGAGGGTGATAGAATCCCCTCGCGGAGTTTCTGCTGCCGCTGACGCCGGCGGTGGGGCAACAGGGTGGGTTCCGTTATCGACGTTGTCCCGTCCCGCAGATGTGTATGCTCACTACCGTCGGCCGGGGGGGCGTCGTCGGCGTCTGCTCGTAGGTGGCCGTTTGAAAGGAAGTATTGGGAATGCCATTTTGGTGGACCCCGTGGAAGGGGCGAAGGGAGGTGCAAGGAGACGGTATCAATTAACGAGCGTGGGCGGAGTGTTGACGGGGATGGTCGACGGGTGGTAGTTGCTAATCTCTGCAGACAGCGGAAGCAAATTATTGGCGGGGGTGATGTTCGGGGGATGAGGAGACGCATTGCGTTGCTGGCCGGGGGATTGTGATCGGTGAAGCCGCGGGGGAGAGGGAAAGGGGGGGTTACTTGCTAAGTTAGTGGTGTGGGCTGTATCATAGTGGGGGAATCACATCAGATTCTGATTAGATAACGTCTGAGAGGCTTAGAAGCAAAGCGTTGCTCAAATTACGTCACGTGATTATGACACGTAAAGACGCGGCTTCCTTTGCTAAGAGCGTGCTGCGGGCTAATTGTCATACCCTTCACTACCTGCGGGAGATCGCAAATTTGAAGCAATCATGGAGGAACCGACTAGCGAAAGAAAGTCCAGGTATACCTATAGGCACCTTAACCAACTTTTGAAATATTCTGTTGACACGCCGTTGAGGGTTATTGCTCATATGTTCGCTTCTTCCCTGTCTTCCTGGCGGTACGCTGTACCGAGTAGTATAGCTAACGTTTGTGGAATAGTGATCTCGATGCATTCTACGTGGGTTATGCCGCAGATTACGCTGAGGGCCCTACTGAACCTGAGATCATAGGCGCAATGTGAAATGAAACGACTTGGAGTGGACGAGAATACCCCACTCGCAGTCCAACAATGGCAGAGTGAGCAATCACCCCCTCGCTACCTTAACCACAACTAATACACCTGTCTCACAGGTCTAATCGCGGTAAACTACCCAGCAAGAGAATTCAATGTCAGCCGTCACGTACGAATGCCTCACCTAGCCCCTCTCTCCCATCTACCCAAACTTATGTTTACAAAACCCATAGTCAACAGCTGTCGACGCCCTAAAGGCCTGCCCGCAGCTCAAACTTGTGCACGTAGCAACATGGCGCGCCGGCGATGAACACTGGGACTACCGCGAGAACCCGGACATAGTCACCTGCAAGGCGTGCCTAGACCCATACCGTAACGAGTCGAAGAAAATCATATCCATTTTTCGTGCTGCATGTCCGCGGGTCGAGAAGGCTTCTATTGACGAGTCGTTCTTGGACCTGTCGGTCATGGTGCATGAGCGGTTTTTGAAGTGGTTTCCGGTACTCGCACTCCCACCGCCGTATAACGATCCCTCGGAGAACCTGCCGTTACCACCAAAGGGTCTGGAAGTCAAATGGGCTGGGTCGCATCTTCCGGAGTTGGCGGAGGATTGTGGTGGGCAGCTGGATTGGGATGATGTTGGGATGGGGATTGCGGCGGAGATTGTCGAGGAGGTCAGGGGGAGTGTGAGGAAGGATTTGGGGTATACGTGCTCAGCCGGGATTGCGCAGAACAAGTTGTTGGCGAAACTGGGGAGTGGATACAAAAAACCGAACCAGCAGGTACTATTTGAGTATGAGAATGTGCTTTGTGAATGAGCGATATCTTGTGCTGACGATTCAGACTGTTGTTAGAGTTAGGGCTGCACAACGGTTTCTGAACTCTTTCAAGTTTACCAAACGTATGACATTGCGTCTGTGGAATCACCGCTGCCATTTATGCTGATTTGGTGGGGGGCACGTAGTCAGGAACCTGGGGGGCAAATTAGGAGAGAGGATCTCTGAGGAATTCGGAACTGAAGAGCTCTCCGCCCTCCTGGACACTCCCCTGCAAAAATTACAGCTCAAGCTAGATGATGACATCGCTACCTGGGTCTACAACGTAATCCGTGGGATCGACAGATCGGAAGTCAACCCCCGAACCCTCATAAAATCCATGCTGTCCGCAAAGTCATTCAGGCCACACATTACCACTACCGATGCGGCGTCCAAATGGCTCACCATCTTTATTTCCGACATATGTTCCCGAATGGAAGAAGAAGGGGTCTTGGAGGGTAAACGAAGACCAAAGACCATGACACTGAGTTATCGAAGTTCGAGTGGTGCGGGTAAAGGCCGTTCAGTTCCTATACGGGAAGTAACGAAAACAGCCCTAACAGCGGTGGCACAAAATCTGTTGAGGGGCGTTGTGGATGACGCCAGGGCTTGGCCGTGCGCAATGCTTAGTTTAGCTGTTTCAGGGTTCGAAGAACGTGAGGCAGGAAACGTGGGAATTAGGGGGTTTCTGGTTAGCGGCGACGCAGCGAAGGACCGAACCGCCCCTAAGCCCGAATCTAGCAATGCTGTAGAGCGAGAGCCAAAAAGAAGGAGGATGGGTGAGGATATTGGACGATTCTTCACGAGGGAGCCAGCGGCATACGATGAGACTCCAAGCCGGGAAGACCTACTTTCAGAAGATGCCGCGGTGGACCCCGAAACCGGGGATGCTTTCGACAACCCGCCATCATCCCCGCCATCTGCAACAGCAGCTACGGGAGATGGCCGGATGTTTCTGTGCGACCGCTGTAAGACCTCCCTTCCCTTCGAAGACCAGGAAGAGCACCAAGACTGGCACTTTGCAAAGGACCTCGCGCAAGAGGATCGAGCCGAGGCTATGAGGCGGATTGCCCCACCTGCGCCCTCAAGTCCTTCTTCCCAGAAGCCTAAGAAAGGCAGCGGGAGTGGTGGTGGTAAGAAGGGTAGCGGGCCTGAGAAGGGACAGAGGAAGTTGTCCCGAAAGTGATTTCATTGTATATCACTCGGTGCAATGATGGTGGGTGGGGGACTGGCATTTCTTATTATGTATGATACTGTACAGCTATCTCAAAAGTGGGATCTGATCATCGGATACCCCATCTAATCAGATCACTTCTTCCTGTCCTAACACCTACCTCCTAGCAACGACAGGGCATCTTCGCCAGTTGGGTGGAATAGAGGGAAGGGGGGTGAGCAGAGCAAAGGGAAATCAACAGCTATCTGTGACTTTTCTGATATAATAGCCGGTTACCCTCCTATTTCGCTGTCGCTCATAGTCGGCGGAAGCAAGTGTGACGCAACCTTTTTTTTTTTTTTCTTGAGTGATATCTTATGATACCGTTAAATAGAATTTTGTAAGGTAGTATATTGAGTATAGTATTGAGTTATTCCTATTTTTGTAAATGGATCTAGCCTATTTGATCTTCTATCCTGAATACCTGTTTATATCCAAGTTACTATCATATCATCACTATCAAATTCTTTCTCAGTTTGACTATAATCTTTAAATTCAACTTCTACTCAGCAATTTATTGGTGATTATTCTCCCTCTAGGGGCTATTTCCCCCTTCAGTTGTAGCCTTATTTTTTACATTCTAACATTTAGTTAGATTTCCAAATATGGATAATATTCAGCTATTGGATAATATGCTGGTTACCAATACTCAAGCTTCTGGGGAACTGGAAATGAAAAACAGACTAAATCAAGCTTTGGCATAGTTGGAGTACAATATGGGGGAAAAGGCAAGTGTAGCAGCAGAGATGTTTAATGTAAAGACGACAGCAATATAGATGCGCCAATTACAAAAGTGCAATCAGCAGTGAAATTCATATGGAAGCTTTAACCAATATGAGGGTAATAATATTATCTTGACACCAGCTGAAGAGAAGACAGTTTATATGTTTTGTTATCAGCAATGGGAGATGGGACTGGCAGCAACACCATCCATTATCTTTGCAGCTATTTGCAATCTTTGACAGAAAGAAAATCTTAATCCACCCTCCTGAGACTGGTTTCAAAGATGGTTGAAAAGAAATGCAAGCCTGCATACTATTAAGAGCAAGCCAATAGCATGGGTCAGGATTTCAACACATACAGAGACAGACTTGCATGAATTTTTTAAGAACTATCAGCAGACCTTAGAAAAGTATAGAATTCAATTAGCAAAGCATATATATAATATGGATGAATCAGGAGTACGAATTGGTTGTCTAGTAGCAGAGATTGTAATTGTTCCTGCAGAGGTTAAAAAGTTATATACCTCAAGTCCTGAGAATTGTCAATCACTTACTATTATCAAGACAATTCGTACTAATAGAAGTCCTCTACCTTCTCCAGTTATCATTTGCTCTAGGGAAAATATTATGGAGAATTGGGTGCATGATAGTTTAAAGGGTACAGAAGTTATTGCGGTGTCTCCTACAGAATATACAAATAAGAAAATAGCACTCTCTTCAACCTTTTGATGTGGGTATATTTCATCCCTGAAAGCACTATCATAAGAAGGTGATTAATAATGCATTATACTCACTGAATGTCAAATATACTATTTCCTTCTTCTTTAGAGATTTGGACACTATCCGCAGTCAAACCTTTCAGACCCATACAATCAAAAATGCATTCAAGGAATCTGGAATGTTTCCACTTTCTTATAAGGCAGCCTTGAAGAAGATGCGCCATTATAATCCAAAGTCCAGTATGGTCACTGGAAACTAGAGGGATCTACCTGAAACCACTAGTGATAAAGATGGAGAACTGGAACTTTCTACTTTACCCTCAACTTATTTTGAAAGTCAAAAGGGTATTCAAGAATGGATCAATAAAGCAGCTATATTTAGTCCAAAATCTAAGAGTCAATTTACACAATGGGCTGAAGGAACTAATATTCTTCTTGCTAAGGCACAACTTGAGGAAAAGATATATCAAAATGTTCAGAAAAGAAATCAGGACGAATCTGTTTGTAACCGGTACGGGTTACTAGGGTTTTTTATTTTGGTTTCACAAGTATCGCTTGATACTTGTATTGTTTCGTGTGCTATCGGTTGATACACACATTGTTTTATGTTTGGTTTCACAGTATCGTTTGATACTTGTATTGTTTCGTGTGCTATCGGTTGATACACACATTGTTTTATGTTTGGTTTCACAGTATCGTTTGATACTTGTATTGTTTCGTGTGCTATCGGTTGATACACACATTGTTTTATGTTTGGTTTCACAGTATCGTTTGATACTTGTATTGTTTCGTGTGCTATCGGTTGATACACACATTGTTTTATGTTTGGTTTCACAGTATCGTTTGATACTTGTATTGTTTCGTGTGCTATCGGTTGATACACACATTGTTTTATGTTTGGTTTCACAGTATCGTTTGATACTTGTATTGTTTCGTGTGCTATCGGTTGATACACACATTGTTTTATGTTTGGTTTCACAGTATCGTTTGATACTTGTATTGTTTCGTGTGCTATCGGTTGATACACACATTGTTTTATGTTTGGTTTCACAGTATCGTTTGATACTTGTATTGTTTCGTGTGCTATCGGTTGATACACACATTGTTTTATGTTTGGTTTCACAGTATCGTTTGATACTTGTATTGTTTCGTGTGCTATCGGTTGATACACACATTGTTTTATGTTTGGTTTCACAGTATCGTTTGATACTTGTATTGTTTCGTGTGCTATCGGTTGATACACACATTGTTTTATGTTTGGTTTCACAGTATCGTTTGATACTTGTATTGTTTCGTGTGCTATCGGTTGATACACACATTGTTTTATGTTTGGTTTCACAGTATCGTTTGATACTTGTATTGTTTCGTGTGCTATCGGTTGATACACACATTGTTTTATGTTTGGTTTCACAGTATCGTTTGATACTTGTATTGTTTCGTGTGCTATCGGTTGATACACACATTGTTTTATGTTTGGTTTCACAGTATCGTTTGATACTTGTATTGTTTCGTGTGCTATCGGTTGATACACACATTGTTTTATGTTTGGTTTCACAGTATCGTTTGATACTTGTATTGTTTCGTGTGCTATCGGTTGATACACACATTGTTTTATGTTTGGTTTCACAGTATCGTTTGATACTTGTAATGTTTCGTGTGCTATCGGTTGATACACACATTGTTTTATGTTTGGTTTCACAGTATCGTTTG
The DNA here is from genome assembly GCA_003182015.1 of Tuber magnatum. Taxonomy (NCBI): domain Eukaryota; kingdom Fungi; phylum Ascomycota; class Pezizomycetes; order Pezizales; family Tuberaceae; genus Tuber; species Tuber magnatum. Next base: position 2,686,528 of record PYWC01000015.1, on the reverse strand, counting down.
ATACTTGTATTGTTTCGTGTGCTATCGGTTGATACACACATTGTTTTATGTTTGGTTTTACAGTATCGTTTGATACTTGTATTGTTTCGTGTGCTATCAGTTGATACACACATTGTTTTGCAATATCGCTCATACTGGAGATAAGCGATATGCTGTATTTAAAGACCGCTGATTCCCGCGATGGAAACAGCAGACTTCGACAGATAGTATTCTTAAATATACTTGGTTGAACGGTTACTTCTTTGATCTCCTATTACGCCCCGTTCGAAGCCTCCTTTAGCAAGCAGCGCTCGCTTTGTTTTTACTTTGAAGCCATCTGCTCCTATCGTACCGCTACGTGACTAGGGCCCAGCCCGAACACGTTACACTGTTCATAAAAGTACCTCTCGAAGGGTTATTCAAAAAGGGGGAGTAATTACTATAGAGGCTGCTCAGCAAAGCAAGAGAGCAAAGGAGGAAAAGGAGAAGGCAGCTGCTATGAAAAGAGCAAAGAAGAATATTCAAATTGTGGTAAATAAAGCCAAGGCTACTCTGAACCATCATGGAATTACTGCACGCAAGTTGGAGAAAGAACACAAAAAAACAAATTCAAAATATTACAATTCAAGGTGGACCAATTCCACCAGAGCTCTTGATTCCCATTCCTGATCCTGAAAAGAATCCTACTACTGATGATCTTGAATTACTCCTACCTCCTCCAGATTTGCTGCAAGCTCTCTATATGCTTGAACAGCCATCGGTCAGTTCTGAGATTGCTACTGTAAGTACAGTTTGATTATTAAAAATAATATCTTCCATTTAACTACAAAAATTAATACTAACACACAATAGGCTGAGAGCAGCCACCCAGCACTACAAGATTTAGGAGGTCATAGTAGCAGTCAGGTGGTTGATAATGAATCTGATAGTGATTCTGATTCATCTACTATTTTACTAGATTCTATTATTGAAAATGCTGATTTTATCAGTATTCATTAAAATTTTAAAATTTTGTATCATTCCCTATACCAGTTGTATGTAGTCATAAACTATCACCCAAAAAAAAAAAAAAAAGTTGTCACATCACACTTTCTTCGGCATCACACTTGCTTCCGCCAACTATGAGCAACAGCGAAATAGGAGGGTAACCGGCTATTAATATGAATGGAAAACTCCTGTGAGATCCACAGACCGCTGCTGCTCGGCAGTTGGGCTAAAGGTTTCAGACCAACAATAAAAAGAGCAAAGAATTCACAAATCCCTCAAGGTCTTGAGGGGCATATACTAGTGGTAATGTACCGTAATGTCGGACCCATAGTATGATATGTGGAAATGATAGAGCTACGTTCCTTAGGGCTTGTTTTTTTTTCTACCTTTTTGGTGGCTAGCTAATAAATGATCTAGTTCTCGGTATGATACGATAATATGTTGGTTTATCATTGGCCGGTGTAGGATTGTGACCTAGTTATTGGAGAATTCATTGGGAGGTTTATACCCGTACTCATTCTATGTCCATTACAGTAACCGGCTGTAATTCCTTTCTCAACCATTAATTCTGGCAGCTGGACCACATTTTCCGGGCATTCATGCAAGGCCCAAAGTTCTAGAGTGCCCCGAGTGATCAGTTGTAAATCATAGCGAGGCATTTAGGGCTTTTAAAAATACGTATATTATTATAAAATACAGTATTTTGACCATAAATTTTATACCATACATACAATACATACAGTCGCACCCCGTTGTCCCGGACCTCACTCTCCCGGATTTTTCGTTGTCCCGGATGAAATTCCCCGAATTCTAGATTTTGTTACACCAAAACCTAACTCATTGTCCCGGATAATTCGCTGTCCCGGACAGATTTTTTGGATTTTGGCCATCCGGGACAGCGAGGTGCGACTGTACATGCCCTAAAGATTTTAACCCTAAATCTTAAGCCTTGAGCCCTAATCTAATGATAATTATTTGTAAATCAGTTTTTGCCCTAAGAGTGTAGTAGAGGATTTTTCTTCTTATAAGCAGAACAAGTCATTGAAAAAGATCATTATCACTTAATACAAACACCATGGAACAAAAACACAATGTTAGTGAAAATGGGCTATACAAAGGATCTACAGCTGCATAGTGCTTTCGGGACTGTGCTCCCTGAAATTGGCAAAAAGGTAAGTTCTTATTCTACTTAACAAAATTGAAATTTGACTTTACTAAAGTTGATATAGCTTGAATTATTTTGCTGTATCACATGTGGAATGACCTTTGCCAGAAGCCCAATATGCCAGTGTAAGCATTTATCTACTTGTACTAAATACCAAGAGCAGATGAGTCTTAAAAGCAAGGAAAGTATTGGAATCTCAAATCTAGCTACAGGTTAAACATGAATTACCAGCTGAGTTTAATGCCTTTCTCTTACACAAAAGTATGACTCTGATCTCTTATTCATCTTAACTATCTATACAAACAATCTTCCATTTAATCTAACTTAATTGTTATACTTTCTTGCCCTATTTCAAAAGATTTTACCTGCCTATAAGCCACTGTAATGAGCAGGGTCCATGCAGAGTCAAGGGCAGATAGTCCAAGGCACACCATAGGAGGCGAGAGGAGAGACAGGTACAGGAGTGCAAATAAAACATATTTGTATTTGGGCTCGAGGGGTTCAGGGTAAGGGCTTACAGGTTCCAGTAATACAAGAAAGAAACAAAGTTGTAATTCTTAAGTACAAGTATAGGCAGGAAATTACCAGGTTGCATAAGAAAAGAAAACTACAGAGGGGCACACCCCTTTATATAACAAAGGAAAATCCTCCACTAACAAATCCCAACACTCCTAACCTCTTCCTTATACACAGCTACACTCTTCTATCACTTTCTATGAGGTTTCATTATGTGGAACTTCAACTAATCCAACTCTTCGATCACTAGGCAACTGTACAACTCTTACTCCTACATATGCAACCAAAAACCCAAGACTACCATACCCCTGTTAGGTGGCCATGATAGCCACTAAGCTCATTCCGCTTATATACTACCTTACTCAATTAGACCTATCTGCAGGTCAAAGGAGATGTTGAAAAAGTAATTCAATCATCCTACTATCTCAATATTATTGCTGACAAAAGTGAAAACATATCCAAGGATTGAATTATTACTATTTTAGTTAATACTGAAAAGGGTACCTGCTATTACTACTCCGAGAATGCTGGATCCATACTGTTTACTGCTGCGAATTTAGCTTCCTGCCTGATAGCAAAGCTTGGTGTACTCATCAACAGTGATTGGAAATGAATTAATAGCTTTACTACTGATATGTGTTCCACAATGCTTCTTTTGTAGCAAATTCTTGCTGCCAACCAAGGATTACAACTACCCAAAGTACTCTTTATTCCATATGACTCACATGGCCTCAAACTACTCATCAAGGATTTACTTGAGATTTCTTAGTATAAAGTTATTCAGTCTCAGATCATGCTCGTAATCAATGCATTTTACCAATCACCTCTTCAACTATTGATTTTTCACAAGAAACAAAAACTCTATTATAGAAAAACTAGTGCCAGTGCTTTAGTTCTTGGAGTTATTACCCATTGGGGTACTCAAGCATGTGCTATCGAATCTGTTTATAAGAAGAAAGATGCATTAAAGGCATATATACTTGACAATTGTATTTAACTTGAACATGAAGTTATCTAGCTTCTCTGTTTAGTTGATTTCTAGAACAATTTCAAAGAACTCTATGACCTCATTCTTCCAATTTATTGAGTCCAAGTTCAATCAGAATCCATAACTACACATCTTAGATTAGTTGTTTCTCACTAGTATACTATTCACAGTCCCCTTAAGCATATTGTAGATATGCAGCCTCCTTTACAGGAAGTTTTAGAATTATTTAAGAAGAAAATAGAGCATCAAGTCTTAGCTCTTTATTGGATAGCTTACTTTTTAACACCAGCTAATATTGAGACAACTACAACAATTGAGCAACAGAACATAGTTCTTGAATATCTTCAGAATGCTTACATTGATCCTACTATTCCAAATCTTATTCAGGAACAATACTACATGTACCAGGTAAATGACAGACTTTTTAGGCCTCACAATCTTGCTTGGAATATTACTTTACCAACTACCTTCTGGCATGCACAGCATACCTTCACTCCTAAGCTCTCTCTCTTAGCTATAAGATTGTTTTGTACCTCAGACAATTTAGTACCCAGTGAGAATTCCTTTTCTGCACATAATCTCATTTATAGCAAGGTCTGCAATAGTCTCAGCTCTACTTGAGTTGATAAGCTTACCTATATTATCTCAACCGTCCTGTATTAGACCACAAGTCTGGTGAGCCATACCAGTAGCAGGAGCTGTTAGATAAGGCAGAAATTAAGCTATAAGATATTATTGTTAGACTACAGGACTCAATTGAAACTGGAAGTGATGAAGGTACTATAATTGAAACCCTTTTTAATAAATATACTCTTTTTGCTTTTACTATTCACTAATATTATTATTGACTATTTAGAAAGAAACAGAGATGGGAAAGAGCCTGAGCTTGAAATAAACCAAAAGGAAGAACCTATGACTGATCACATGTGTTCTTCTATGATAGAGCACAATTCTTTCCAAAATTATGACATTGATCAATTGATTGATATTCTGGCTAGAGGGTTGAAGTGGCCAAGGTTTAACAATATTGATGAAAACTACTAGCTAGCAACAAGTGTATATTTGTAACATTGTACTTTACAATGAAAAGTAGTATTTCCCATTTTCTACATAACTGCCAGTGTGCCATGGTACCTAGCATGAAATATTTCATACCTATTTTGAAACATTGAATAAAATACGTCATTAATAATAAAGTACGGTTTCTATACGGTATTATACGGTATTATACAAAATGGTCTAAATACGATCTCAAGCACTAGAGGCATTCCCAAGAGCAGGGGTTTACCCACCAGCTGCACATCCTAGTATGATATCATATCATAATATATAGGATACAGGCACCCTGTCATAAACACGGTGCTCGTACCATACCCTCCGCGCCCGAATACCTGTAAAAGTAGCGAACTGCATAAACCTTCATTGCTTTTTTAGGCGATGGGTTAAGCACACCGGTGCATTTAAGCTTTATGATCTGCTTCTGGCATTTGATCTGGATTACCGTAACGTACAGTACTGTCCTTGTATGGTTCCCGTAACTTATTATAGGGATTCGCCTTAAGTTGCTGAATGAGCACCGATGTTGATCGCACCATCAAGCTGCGAAGATGATTGGCCAAGATGGGCCAGTCTGACAGTTTCCCCCCCCGCTTGCTGCATTCTCCACTGCGCATAGCAAGGTCATTAGCCCGGACAAGGAGAATTGAGGAGTATCATAATTGAACCCGCCTTTCTCTTTGATAACTTCCACCCCACAGCGTCCGCCATACCCAAAAACCCAGCAAACTAAACACCACAAGCAAATAAACTAGATATCATACCCAAAATGTCTTCGCAGCGGGACTTCCCCCTCCTCTCCCTCCCAAACGAACTCATCGTCGCAGTCGCCCAACAACTCACGGAGACCACGGACCTGCACTCCCTCCTACTGACAAACAGACGACTATCCACGCTCCTACCGACAGTCCTACACATGCACGCCGCGAATTCCACACTCTCGCTAGCAGCACTCTACTGGGCAATCTCCACGGGCAACAAACCCATGACCACCCTCCTGCTACAAAAGTCTACTCAGGCCCTCATAATCCGCGCACCGTCACACACGCTCCTCCACAGAACCCCGCATCCCTGCCCCGCAAAAACCCTCTCGCTCATCCTCGCGCACGGGGGGGCGATACAAGTCGAGGAGGAAGCAACAGGCCGCACACCCCAGCACTTTTCTTGCAAGTACGCGCGGCCTAACCTGCTCTCTCGCATGCTGGCCTTCGGCGCAGCGGTGGAGGCGACGGACCATGAGGGTTGGACGCCACTGCACGTTTCGGTCGTATCGCGGCGCGAGGACCAGACGTGTACGCGGGTTCTGCTCGCGCACGGTGCGAACCTGTCGGCACGGGAGTGCACCCGGCTGCAGCGCACGCCGTTGCACTTTGCCATGAAGAGCGTGTGCGTGGAGGAGCTGCGGGGCTTTCTGGACCAAGTGGCGGCCAGGAGGGGGGGGGTTGACGTTGACGTTGCTGATGGGAATGGACAGACGCCGTTGCATTGGGCTGCAGGGATGGGGAGGGCAGGGGCTGTGGAGGTTTTGCTGAAGAGGGGCGCGAATGTTGGGGCTAGGGATGGGAGGGGCATGACGGCGCTGCACCTTGTCGCTAGGGGCCCGCACGTTTCCAGGCTG
>PYWC01000015.1:2651902-2680074 GCA_003182015.1 Tuber magnatum | reverse complement strand
CATCCCAACAGGAAGAAATGTTGGTTTAGGGATATTGTTGGTTTCCGGTTTCTTATCATCCCGCTTGAATGCCCTCCCGCTTCCTTCGCTCAATGCCTCATTTTTGTTATACCTTGGTTGTTTGCATTGACAGAAAATCCCCGCAAGATATGATACGTTGACATCATCCGATTAGCGCTCTCCAAACTCCCAATAACCCGTAAACCAATGCCAAACGCATTAGGCATACCAGTCAAGCAGAGCGCACACCAAGCAAACCCACCAAAGACATAAATATAACCTCTCTCCCCTTCTCAACCCTCAAATCTAGAACTACCCTCCTACGGTAGCAGGCGTATGATATCATGCATACAGTCCGTCGATCCCAATCCTTCCGTCCTTCAATCCTCCTATCCCACTTCACCTATACCTCCACACACGGCCGAAGCCCCAGAATGGGCACTCCAACATCCAATTCCTTCGACGCCCCAGAGGCAGCCATGGCGTGATGCCCGAAAAAGCGGCCGGCGAGCTTACCCAGAACGTAACGTGGCAAAGTTCAGGGGTTATGCGTACCCCGAGGAAGAGGGCGCCGGGATTGTCCCATGCGATAAGCAAGACCTCACGAGATATTATTTAAAAATGTCGTGGGAGAAAGGGGGGGGAGGGAGTTCTCAATTGAGTAAAGTTTTTTGTTTTCTCGATTCACTCTTGTATTCGTCTAGACCCTGGGGGGTGGTAACTAATCCGCGAGATACAATATCAAGAATACGAAGAACGCAACCTTCGTTTTCGCAAGAGAAAAAAAAAATTAGGTTATCGAACAGGATTCATGCCGCGAGAATGGGAGGAATCGTGTCTGAAAAATAATGACAATCTTGATCTATGGCTGGTACTGCACTGTACTGTACTGCGCTCACGAAACGCTTATATCCGTCAACTCACACACCCCGTACTCCAAGGGGGGGGGAACCGGGATATATGGATATGGGTTCGAGTTAACCTTGGCTACTTTACCACAGTGCTAACTTGTAGTTCGGCTCTGACAAAATTCGGGTATTGAGTCATCTGCCCAGTGAATGCGGTGAAGCGCGGGTAGTGAGCGTGAGGAGGAGTAATAGATGGCCCCACGAAAGAAACAACCCACCGACGACGGCGTCAGGCGTGGGTACCAACCTCAGCGAGGAAAAACATGCACCAAGCCGCTTGGAGGAAAAAGGATCCGTGTATAGCATTTCCAATACGAGTGAGTACAGACAGCCAAAAGATCGTAAGATATGCCGGCGCCGATAAATACGACAAGACATACAGCACGCATTTCAGTGCCAGTGAGGGGAAGAGGTGTGTCACAGTTTGAGTCCCGGGAGCCAGACAGCTTCCAGAAACGAATCTATTCCCGGATATCGCTCACAGCCCGCCAACACCGGACCCCCAAAACGGCGGCCAAAATATAGATACGGGCAAGGAGCAACAATGATTGTTCCCCAGCTGTACAGTGAAGCATCGTACAGCACTGCACTCCCAGCGTGAGGATCTCCAGGTATGATATGATAGTATGATATCTGATATCCCTAACCCCATCTCCCATGGACATCCGAAGAACCACCGCCAGGGAGGATGATACGAGTGATCCCTCGTGATAACCGGTTTCCGGGTCCGTACAGGCAAGGTTCTGGTCCGTGCTTGCTGGCTGATATCATACCATGCACAGCACAGTACCGGTACCCTTGGATAATGGCAGTGGCGGTGCGAGCGGGTGTGTGGAAAGGTCACGGTTTGTCCTATAAACTCTAACCCCTCCCAGCTCTAGCATCGGCTCACGCACCGTTTCCGGTGATATCATACTTGTGCCTTCTACCGGTGCTGTAGTGTTGTAGTAGTGTCCGTACCCGACTTTCCCTCTCGTTTTTTTCTTCTTCTTTTTCTTTCTTCTTTCCCCCCATTGAGGGGATGATATGATGCGGTATCAAGTTTGCAAAGGGATCAATAGTGAAAGGGCGGTCACCCACCCACCGAGCCGGCCACCTCGGACTACGGTAGGAGGTCTACACAGTATCCACAATTCGCAATCAAATTGTGTGTACCAAACACGAAACCAAAAAAAATACCTTTTCCAGAATGTAGCGTGGGTAGTATGATACCACCCCCCGACCAGGAGGTCCAATAACAATCATTGATCCATAACCGCAGAGGCGCCAGGGGTATTCAAAGTCAAACAGAAGAATTTTCAGTAAACCCGAATGCGGAATCTTGCATTCGGGTACCGTACTAGTATGATACGTGGCTGGCCAATAGTGTTGACAGATTTCAGGTAACATCTTTGACAGCTCCTTCAGAGGGGTGCATGTAATGAGCTATGATAATATGAGAATTAGTATAGGTTATATGGGAAGAAAAAAATTTACATCGCAACAACAAGTAATAAGTTTACAGACTCTTCCTACAGTATACAGCAGCATCATATAACAATATTATAATTCAGTGCAAGAAAGTACAGGTTCAATATTAATTTTGGAGATAAGCTAATACAGATGGAATTCCAAATAATTTGAATTTAAAGCTGGAAAAAAATATTGAAATAACATTAGGTATAAATATCTCCTTACTGGCATACAAGTTTAAGCTTTTGTAGAATCCTGGTATATTACTAGCATTATTCACTGTTTTTGGTCTCACATATCCTTGTTACAGAACCTTTTACCCACCATCCCAACAGGAAGAAATGTATGATATGGTAAAGAAAAGTATTGGTAAGTTAACTTCTTTCTGTATCCACCAAGCTTACATGAAACAGTAAAGTAAGCAAAGTTTTCCCAGCTTTTTCAATCTTGAATACCCCTGCCCCTGCCACGCCAAAGCCATCTCATTCGCGGCAAAAAAAAAAAGAGAGAGAGAGAGAGAGAAGACATTGCAAATGACCTAAAAAAAACACAGTGGCCTTCAATCACCTAATCTCTATAGTGGGGGATCTGTTACTCCACTTGCTCCATGTCACGGACAGTTCAACAATAACACATCGTGAGGGTGGGGGGTTAGATTCCTGGGCTCTTGCTAATTGCACTGGGATTGATCGGGTCTCAACGACCCAGCCAGCGTGTCAGCTAGGCATTCCACTTCATACTACCATCGGAACCAATACTCATCTTGCTACCAGGTGGACCCGGTTTATGTTGTTGCTAATTGACTATGCCACGGGAGTGGATACGTTCTCAAGAGAAAAGAAACCATAGACATTGGTCGCTGACTGGCAACAATAAGATTTTCTGGTGCTTAAAGAAATAATCGCGGCCAGAATACCAATGGCGAAAACAGGTAGGCTTGGCTAAGGAGGACACCATGCATTGACAAGCGCAAAACACAGGAGTATGATGCTGCAATATTTCCCCGACTTGCGATAACTACGTTCAGGGTGTCAAGCCAGCAATGTATGATAGCGTGTGCTGTGGTTTTTCTCACGACACAAACGATCACTCGATTAGCACTGCCCCACCCCAACCCTACATACCGTAATATATCATATCTCAAGAGATTTTGAGAATCAATCAAAATAGGGCAAAAAGGAAAACACCTGCGTAAAACCGCAATAATCATCTATCAATTGTCAATCTATTGGTAGTCCCATCATGACTATCTAACGCTGATTCAGGGAAGAAAAAATTCAAAGCAGTGGGAGCGATCCCGAATCAACCAACTCCCCATCCAGCACACCCAAGTAAATCTACTTAAACCACCCCTTAGCCATCCGCAGCCAGCCCATCTTCCTCAACCCAAGTCTGTTAACCCCCCACAAACCGCCCACAACACCCCCAATCAGAAGGGCGGTGGCAGCAGCATTCAGCCACATTCTCTGCCGCCTCGCCCTATTGACCACCTCTGTGTACCTGATGTTCGAGAAACCGACCATGCTGTACATCGTCCTAACGCCTAGACAAGGCACATATGCGTACAGCGCCTCCTCGATAGCTTTTCTGAGAAGGTAGGCTTTCGAGGTGACGGCCGCACGCATCTCGATGTGGTTTTGCATTGCAAGCTCGTTGATCATGTGTCCGTCCGGCATTCTGTACGCCGAGTACGAGGCTAGAGCATCGGCCATGGAGTCCGGGTGCGCGTTGATGTGCTCAAAGAGCACTCTCACATCTTCAAAACCTGCGTTCATGCCTTGGCCGTAGAAGGGGACCATTGCGTGGGCGGCGTCACCGATTATTACGCAGCGATCTTTGTAGTGATATGGTCGACACTGTGGGTGTTAGCTTGGTCTGTGATATGCGAGAGCAAAGGGATCTCACCTTAATACTGATCAACGGCAGCTTTTGGTGGCTCAGGTACTGCTCCACTAAGCTATCCTCTCCCACAAGATCGATCACTTCCTCAAAGTTCTCCTTAAAGAAATTAAGCAGATTCTCTCTGCTTTCCCCGATAGCGTCAAATCTCCATTGTTCCATGAACAGTGTACAAGTAAAGGTTTTATCCTAAATAATTAGCCTCCACACATGGCCCCAGATTGGAGGAGGTGAGCACACAACGCTAGGAATAGCAATAAACATAAAGTCCTTCTTCGGCCAAATATGCAAATGATTCGCATCGATCTTAAAGTCTCCGGTCTCCTTATCCGGCGGAATCTCGTATTCCTGCCATAGCGTCTCGATATAGACCTGCTCATAATACATGCTGCCCCAATCAGCACTAACAGGCCACCATAGTCAAGCCCAAACTCACCGAACACTCTTCTGCAACAACCTTCGAGTAGCAGAATGAGCCCCATCCGCTCCAATGATCAAATCCGCCCAGACTGTAACTCTCTCCCCAGTCCCACTGCTCACAAGTCAGCTCTCCAATTACGAATTACAAGCAGCAGCAAGAGCGAAACAAACATTTTCTCAAACTCCGCAGTATTAGCATCGAGATTAAGCCCCCTCAACCCACGGTGGAAAAACAGTTTGACATCCTTCAACGCCAAAGCGTCCAGAAGCTGGACATTAAGTCTCGCCCGGTCCGCCGAACGAATAAACTGCAAGTACTCAATCCCATTAGCCCCAACCACCACAACCCCCGCTCACAGAAAACGGTGGACAAGACAAACCCTTCCATGAACATCATACTTCTGGCTCTCCCCCTTCTCACCAGGCACCCCAGTATGTATCATGCGGCCATACATAGGTATCGTCTCGGACAGTACCTCATCGAGGAGTTTCCCCCCATCGCCCAAATTCCGCAGGCCATTGATTCCACGCTCGGACAGTGCGAGATTGATGCTCTTGCTGAAGTTCAAGGAAAGGTTTTCCGGAAGGCGGAGGTCTGTTCAACCAATCCATCCATCCATCCATCAGCCAGCCAACCCAACGAACGAGGAATTTAGGAATGGGGCAAGTAAGAACAAACCACCCCGAAGCTCATAAACCTCCACTTCCCACCCGGCATGTGAAAAGTACAACGCGGTGAGAGCCCCCACCGGTCCGGCTCCCACTACAATGACTTTCTTTCCTGAAGGAGTGTCCATCTCTGTTTTTTTTCCTGACGGTCGTTTGTTTGTTGTGAGGGAAGAACACAGGAGGAAAGAATGAAAGAAAGAAATCCCCAGACGATGACGATGCGGAATACTCCGTGCACCACCGTACCGATAACCTAAAAGGCGAGAAAGTGCAATTATGTCCAAGGCTACCGTAACCTGCCCAATCCTCAGTAAATTACCACACCAGTAATTGCAATGTAATGAACAAAGGCAGAACAGAGCAGGAGACTTCGGCCTGGACCCCTCTTATTTAAGCACCCCCCCTAACAACTCCACCTCCAACCTCCCAATTGTATAGTCGAACCAGCAGCAGCTTTTATAATTCTTCCTTATACATTCATCCGTTCCCTACGTGTGATACAAGCGATAACCGCCGGTTACCGGACTGAACCAGTCGAGTCTCGGTTTGCAACGGGCTCCCGCATATTCTCTTTCTACGGCACCTTGTCCTCCAAAGGAGGGGGTAGAATACGGTACTCGAGCAGATTACCGTACCTACCGTGAGTTAGGTATAGGTAGGGAAAAAATGCTTTGTGCCGTATTTCTTTACCCCTCCGCTATGAATGCTCATCCCACGCTACCGGTAAACCAGCTTCCTCTTCTTCCGCTTTCGTGCGGCAGACTAGAGCACTGTACTGTACCAGTGTCATATTATAGACCGAGCACGGCATTCTACCGGTATCGATACAACTCAACTCAGCAGAGCTCAAAGTGCCAGTACGTCCGGGTGGGATATCGGAGTTTCTACCGTGCCCCGCTGATCACAGTTATCGCCACAAACCCCACAGTTTTACTACTATCTCATATCAAGCTACAGTATGTTAAAGTTCACCCCATAGCAGGAGAGGCGGAGAAGGTATTGACCTTATATTACCCACACTTCAGTCCAGGGTCACGAAGTCCACCACCGCCTAACTTAGCACACTACCTATGGTACTCACTTCCCATCTCCATGGCTACCGTAGTCTGCCAGTATTTACATACAAAGTATCACCCATCACTCACCCAACAGAAAAGGTATAAATAAATAAAAAGCGTTAGTCGAGAAACATTAAACCAAGCGCAAAAAATCTCCGGGAACCAGGCAGGCAAGCACCTGATATATTCGGCATACCGGTACTATCCCTTCGTCTGTTCCCGAGTTTCACGCACTTTTAGTATTGCACTAAAACACGGATCATCGATCTCATATACAAATCAAGTAGAAACCGGTCATAAGCATTAAAACAAAAGAAGAAACAATCAATCCCCATAGAAGTACAACAAATACCCAAGTACAAAGAGAAAAAATAAAGGTGAAAATAATTTCAGGCTACTCAAGAGAGTGAAATGTGTTAAAACAATAGTTTTTACAAAGTGGAACATTAAACGTAGCAATTGTACAATAACTGCAAACAAAATAGGAACATCATATTTTACCTTATTGCCCACTAGAAGCATTCTAAAATGCCTCATAATATGGAGATTTAGGAGAGAGCTTGGAAAGAAAGCTACATAGAACACAGTACTTTGGTCTTTGTTGAACTTGATTTTGAGAAAGTCTGTAGATAGTACTAGGATCTTTTCGCATCAGAGGTAAGGCAGTAACTTTGGTAATATACTCCATCTTATAACCAGTATGGGTATTTCCACTGAAAACTAAAGCCCAAGGCCCAAGTTCATTGAACTGAAACTGTGGCACCTGTCCTGGATGTAACTACTGGTAGCCTTTCTCTACAAGATCCCAGGCTAGCCTTTCTTGAAATCTTGAAATCTCTTTGCTATAGAGAATTGCATGTTCTACCCATATGCTGCTGAGCAATGAGAAATGCATTAACAACAGTTGTATCAATAAGCCAAAAGAATATAGGTATCCAGTTTCTAACAACTTGTAATTGTGTAAAATAATAGCTATAGTACTGATCTGCTTTATCCATACCTCCTATATGAATGTTGTAATCAACCATAGTGGTAGATATTGCTAGTTTACAGACTCTCAACTTTCCCCATATCTCATCAATTATCTCACAATATGCATTTTAATTATTCAGACCGCATGGTCAGTGATAGAAATAGATAGTATAGTTTTATACAATAGGTCTCATATTATAAGCTGTTGTAAGAAGATGTACCAATATTTGGTTCTACCAAATCACTACTAGTACCTCACGATTTTCAGGTACTATACCAGAAATTGTACCCTATGGTAAAAGAACTCCCTTTTTATTGATTTTCAATACTAATAGATACTCAGCTGAATTGGGTTGAACTATACTACAGGCTACAATTTGGTAATAGTATAGGACTTGTGTAACCGGTACGGGTACTAGGATTTTATGTTTGGTTTCACAGTATCGTTTGATACTTGTATTGTTTCGTGTGCTATCGGTTGATATACACAATGTTTTATGTTTGGTTTCACAGTATCGTTTGATACTTGTATTGTTTCGTGTGCTATCGGTTGATATACACAATGTTTTATGTTTGGTTTCACAGTATCGTTTGATACTTGTATTGTTTCGTGTGCTATCGGTTGATACACACAATGTTTTGCAATATCGCTCATACTGGAGATAAGCGATATGCTGTATTTAAAGATCGCTGATTCCCACGATGGAAACAGCAGACTTCGACAGACAGTATTCTTAAATATACTTGGTTGAACGGTTACTTCTTTGATCTCCAATTACACCCCGTTCGAAGCCTCCTTTAGCAAGCAGCGCTCGCTTTGTGTTGATCACAAAGCCATCTGCTCCTATCGTACCGCTACGTGACTAGGGCCAGGCCCGAACATGTTACAACTTGAAACAAAAATATATTACTGAAGTAATTATTACAATAGAGAATAAACTAATACTACTGATATAGCAAAGTTGTAGATAGGTAGAATACTACCTAGGAGGTAGGACATAGTCACAGATTACCAGGTCCTGGATATGGTAGAACATGTCCTAAGAATTGATCTATATGAGAAGTATATATAAAAGAATATGTATACCCATACTTGCAGAGGGCAAATATCTTGTAGCCCTCTGGTATAGGTTTATTAAGTAGTCATACAATATGTACTGATCTACTAATAAACAGGATCATTATTTTATTGATTAAAACCTGTATAGCTGGCATACAATAGCACAGATATCAGTATTGAAGATTGGTTAAAAGTGGCTCTAACTTCTGATACCATGAATAGTAAAGCAAATTCTCAACTAGAGTTGAGATATGAAAATATCATTTCAGCCATTTAAAGTATACTTGGGTTATGTACTGAGATATCCTATAATTGAATTAATTAAACTTCAAGTTCTATGTACATAATATTGAAAACTAAATAGGTTCACCTATAAAGTGGAGCAAGACTATCTTTTCGCCAATTGTCAGTCACTGTACTGATAGGATACAGGCCTATATTGATAATCAAATCCACAAAAATCATGATCTTACCTGCTTTAGCTGGATACCACCTACACAAATTCTCTCTTCCAGCCTCCTTTACTACTACATAAGTATTGGCATTTCTTGCAAGCTCATCAAACTGCTCTTAATTAAAGAATAGCTGGAAGAAGTTGAAAGTGCAACAAGTATTTTGGGGCTCTGGATTGTGGACTGGATCGTACTAATTCAAAAATGCAATTAGAAGATTGAGTATTCTCTTATATAGTGGCTTTGAATACTTTGGATGCTTGTAGGATGCAAATACTGGTACTGGAGGTAGGTTTTGTGGCACCTGCTGTGCTTGCTCATCTTCCCTGAAGTCTTCATCTTCACTCTCTACCTCTTCCTCATATTTCTTTAAACCCCTCTATCCACATTCCCCCTCTATTGGCTCAATTCCTTTATGATCCACCTGTTCATTGTTGTTAATAACCTCTTCTGCAAATATCTCTCCCAGTCCTTGCCCTCTTCCATAAAATTCAATTTCCTCCTCGGCACTGTTATCAATTTCAGCATTCGGATTGTTCATTGTTGTTCACTAAGTATTTTGTGAAGTGGCTAAACTTTGTAACAACCTGCAATGCCCTTCTCCCCCCTACTTGGTTCAGCCACACACCCTCATATTACATTCTCGTATTACATTATAATTATTGTAATCACCAACACTTTACTCTTTTTAGTTACATTTACGATCCATCTTGTCAAGCCTTCTTTTAGCACCAGTGTTTGAATACGGAGTAAGGAATAACACACCCGGATCAGACGCCCCACCCAATAAACAAAAACAGCTCTGTTTCTAGTCTGGGTGGGTGATTGTCAGCACGATACCAGTACCATACTAGTGCGTGCTCTCAAAGCGGGCCCGAAGAAGAAGAAGAAAAAAATTATACAACACTCGCTCCTGACTTCTTATAAATGACTGTGGCAGGGTTCGAACCTGCGGCCTTCTGCGATTTTCACCGGTGTAAAGCAGACGCGCTTCCACTACGCCACACAGTCATTGTTTACCCGATTCACTTGAGGCCATAAGATACATTTTAAGTTGCCATCACCAGGTAAACTTAGATTCTAGAACTAACAAACCCCCAATGTATGATATTATAACAATTACCGCAATGCATAATCTCTTCACCACTTCTCAAACAAAACCCCCCATTTCACTTATTTACGCCAGAATATGAAAATACAAAAAACAAGTCAATCCCCCCCAAACTCCTTTTATCGCTTAGCACTCGCCCTGTTTCTCCATCCATCGCCCATACTTCGTCGAACGCCCAAAGTTCTCCTCTTCGGGGCCGCAACCGCCGCCGCGGCCATAACTACAGCATTGGAATTTGTCACTGTAGTTGTGTTCCTCGAGCTTGCCGCACTATGTATCACCACAGTCGACTCTACAGTGGTGGTAGTCTCTTCAACTGCAGAGTGTCTTTCCACTCTCGCCGACTCTATATGCCGAGAAAACGGAACGGATGACACCGGTGGTGGTGGCGAGGAGGGGATTTCTCTCTTTCGCCTTCTCTTGGGCGGCACACGCGTAGGCGACGAACTCAATAACATGACACCGCTATGATGGTCAGGCCGGACGGGGAATTTGGGCTGGGGTAGTGCTTCAATTTGTTCCTTAAGATTCTTATCCCTGATAGATTTGTCCCTCATGACCTCCGTCGCAGTAGGTGTTTTAGGCGGAACAACCTTTCGCACCGGCCCTGGCGCCTTTTGCCCGAAATAGCTGAGCAAGCTCCCCTGATCCGCCAGTCTTTTATTCGACCGTGCTGGGGCAGCCGGAGCTCCCTTTATCAGGCCGCTGCCTTTGTTTGGTGGTTGAGCCATCACGGGACCCCGCCTTTGTTTTTCCCTCTCAACTCGAGCTCTCTCCGCCTCCTGATTTAATCGAGTTTCCTTGAGCTCCTGCATGTGGCTACCCGCACTTTTAAACCCCACCACTACCCCGGGGGGTGGTTTTTCCATCCTCCCTACAGGCCTCTCCCGAGAAATGACCGGCCTGAATCCTTCGTCTAAAGGCCTATTAGCTCTGGAAGAAGCTTGTTCACTCTGCAACCTTCTCCTCTTTAATCGTACCCCATCTTCATCAAGGCCATCACCCTCGCTATCAGACTCTGAGGGATCCTTATCAGGAAATTGGTCATCCAATGTGGACGCAATCCCACTCTTATCAACGGCTGTTTGAATCTGAACCTCCGAAGGACACTCTCGGCCAAGAATTCTGCCAACAGATTGGACAGAAGAAAACCCGAGTGCAGGTCCACGGCTGTGGAGAAGAGGATGTAAAGAGCGATGTGCGAGGAACTGCGAGAGCTTCGTCTTGTCTAGTCCAACGATGTTAGCCCGTGCTATGTCAGCCCACCGAGGAAGCGACAGTACCTTTTTGAGAATTCCTCACAGGACATGACATATATAAAAGTGCCTGTGCCCTAGTCATCGCAACATAGAGTAACCTTCTCTCTTCATCCGTATCATCTGCCCTCGAATGCGGGATGCTGCCCTGGTAGACTGCTGGGATAAAAACTATTGGCCATTCCAACCCTACACATTTGTTAGTCAAGATTCCAACAGAGCACCCGGCAATCCTAGCCACCTTTAGAAGCATGAATGGTACTGATTGTAACCTGATCCCGCCCGACCACTCCATCATCCCCCTTAACCTCATTCGCCAGTGCTGTATTAGACAAGAACCGGTCCAACACCAATTGCAGCCTACCCTGCCCAACCTGACTTTGCGGCAGCCCATCAATGTCCGGAAGCATATCCTCGTCGTCATCCAACCTCTCCACCTCCTGTGCCTGTGAAAGGAGCTCGCTAACGTTAGACCACCTCGCATCGAAATCTTCGGGATAGCCCCTTCTGAGATAGTCCTCATAGCCTATTTTCCTCATCAAGAATTCCACGACATCCACCAAGCCTTTCCCTTGGTCATCCTCTTCAAGCTGCTTCTGGGTGGACAGGATAATTCCCACAAAGTCACTCAGACCCTTCTCGGCAGCTTTGGCGATCTTCACATCTCCCCAGATGCCACCGAGCCCCGCTCTGATAATTTCCCACATGCTCTTAGTCCGTTTGTCCCCCTCATCAAGTAACGTTTTCACTGTTGCATCCCCAACCTTCCTCGCAGGAGTATTAACAATCCTGGCCAGCGCATCATTATTGCCCAGATTCTGTACTACTCTTAGATAATCCAGAAGAGTCTTAATCTCCACACGATCGTAAAACCTCAACCCCCCTACCATCTTGTATGCCACTCCAGCTTTCACAAAGCTCGTCTCGATATTTCTTGTTAAATTCGCGGACCGCACGAGGATGGCTATATCGCCAAGCTCCACCATACCCCCAGTCATAGCCCTAACCCTTTGAATCTCCGAGACT
This sequence comes from Tuber magnatum, assembly GCA_003182015.1. Lineage (NCBI taxonomy): Eukaryota > Fungi > Ascomycota > Pezizomycetes > Pezizales > Tuberaceae > Tuber > Tuber magnatum. The sequence goes on along the minus strand of PYWC01000015.1, from coordinate 2,667,791 downwards.
ATCCAACTCGCTTCCAAAAAAGCGCTCGGAATTCTTCTCAAAACCGGCCTAGTTCCCACCGCATGTGTGGGGGTAAGAGGCTTCTTCGGGCGGTTGTGATCTTGCTCAATCACCTCTAATGCAGCTAGCAAGATACTAGCAGAGCTCCTATAATTCTGCTCAAGGTGAACCACAAGTGCCTGCGGATAAGCCCTAACCATCCTCGACAGGTTACGGATTTCTGCAGCCCTGAACCCATATATGCTCTGGTCCGGATCCCCAACAATGGTAATCCGTTCACGCTTCCAGGCAAGTAGCTTCATTAATTCAAACTGGACCAAATTCGTATCCTGAAACTCGTCGATAAGCACCGCTTCCACGTTACTAACACATTCCGGGTTGTGCTTGAGAAGCTCAAGACATCGAAGTAGCAGGTCGTCATAGTCGAGCAAGTTTGATGCTTCCAAAGCCTCCTCGTAGTCCTGGAAGATCTGAACGAAATCCTCGGCAGAAATGTCCTTGACTCTGGCCTGTGTGGATTGTATCGTTGCGGTTGAAGGGGGTGGTAAGGCATTTGCCGCGGGAGAGCTATTTCGGGCTTTGAAATGGGATATCCGAGATCTAACCTGGCTTGGATCCAATGGCGATTTCCTCCGTTTGATTATCCTCTATGACCCAAACATCAGCACCGCATTCTCCCTCCCGAGAAGCCATAACCCGCCTTGACAATTCCCAAACTATCACCGGAATCCGCAATCCCCCATCCAGCCTTGATGTCTATCAGATGTCCATACTTTATCAAGTACCTCCTAGCTATACTATGGAAAGTGCCCAGCACCAGCCGACTTTCCACTCCGTTCCCAACGAGCTTCGATATGCGCTCCCTCATCTCCCGGGAAGCTTTGACGGTGAATGTAGCCACAATAACATTTCGGGGGTCCAACGAATGGGGAGGACATAGTAGCCATGCAACACGAGACGTCAGCGTTCTAGTTTTACCGGAACCAGCTATTGCTCGGTCAGTCTAGAGTACCTGGGATGAAGGAGGACAAAAAATGTAATAATAAAAAAAAGGTATTATACGTGGAGCAAGTATCTGTACCACAGACGACGGGTTTGTCACGGCTAGTCGTTGGGCATTATTCAGTCCGACAAGCATCGGCTCAAGATCTAACTGTGATGCCCTGAAAGACATGGCACCAAGCCGTCCCAATGGATAGATCTGAAGACGATCGGAAGGGAAGAAAAGAGAAAAGGCAGGGAAATCGGCAAAGTTTGCTTAGGTTCAGTACGGTATGATAGGTCAACCCCGGAGGCGTCCCCCATTGTGGACGCGTTCTGCTTGGCAGTTGGCTAGAAATCAAGATCACGTGAGCGGCATACCGGTACTGGAATCAACCGCCAACAACCTCCAACCATAATCCCCGATCCTATGATAACTCTTGGTATAGTATACCATGTTACTCGAAAAGAAAAAATATTGCGATACTTTACAGACATGCTAAGAAAGACAGCACGGGAGCAAGGGATACTATGGACTAACAATAATATAAAAACACTGAAACCAATCCCAAGAGGCAAAGAAAGAAGAAAACCTTCAACGCCCAAAACAACCCGTGACCACCACACCCCACTGGTTGATATATAATGTATCCGGTCTAACTAATCCCCCAGGCGCAAGCAGCATACGACCAAGCCAAGCTTTCCCACTCCCATACCACGGAATATTATCCCGACAAGGTAAACACCAAGAGATAATCGAGCCCTACCTCCTCATAGCACAGTCCAAGCAGAGTCTCGCACCATCGCCAAGAGAGACGGAACAACCACTCTCACAAACCCTCCTAGAACATGCCCCACACCTCCCTTCCTCATTCATCCCTGAAAATCCACTCAACTCCATAGGTCGGTCACAATCCTCACACGAGGCCATTCTTTCGGGAGCCTGTGATGACGCGGCCGCCGACGTACATGGCATTAACTTGGAAAATGGCGTACTATTACTCGATATTGGCTTCGTATGTGCCATCACGGAGAACGGACTAATCCGTTGAGGAGGAGCGAGGACGCGTTGGCCTCTATCCGGGGGCGTTGTAGAATTGGCGTTGTGGCCCGACGATTGGGCATGTATGGCCCTAAAGACGCTCGACGTGGTAGGTGTATGAGATGGCTGCGAGCTCTGAGCGGAAAACAGTTTTTGGAGAGTGTACTCTGTTATCGTCGTGTTAGCTTGGTCATTCATGCAAGTGGATGATATACACCACAGCAGTTGTGATCATGTAACGGAATGCTTCAACGCTGGCGCCGGTGGAAACCCAATTGTGGAGGCTTACGATATACTTCCTCCTCACGAGGCTTTCCATTCCTCCACCTCTTCATCGTCCTGCCAGACTGTAGCTCCATCATTCCCCGCGAGTGGGAGCACCCAGAGTCATCTGATGAAAACGACTCATCCGCGGGGCGTTTACGTTTCGAGGTAACTGGCGCGAACGCAGGTGTGCAGAAGGAAGATGCCATCATCGTGCGATCCACTTGGAAACTCTGTCGAACAGTAATGACAACTATTGCAGCCTTGAATCCGACGATGTTTGAACAGAGTTAGGCCGGTAACGATGAAGGAGGGGGGGGAGGGGGTTCGTTATCTCAATGCGTTTGTGCGGGAGCAAACGACCGAGAACGCGTAAAAGGATTAGACTACCAGCCGGAAGCCTGAGCAAACTGCAGTTAGCGCGTCGCCTTATCTCAAAAGTGTGGCTGCAATCCTTCATCCCTTTTCATCCACCTCGGCACCCGGTACGAAAGTAGTCGGCATTACCGGTATAGCATTAGTATTTTTCCGCATCCCCAGCCACTGCAAGGCGCCAAACACGGCTCGCAAACCGCCGACTTAAGCTTCAATTACCCGAGCGCATGAGACATTGACTTTCCCTGAGCCAATGAATGCATGCAAGAGACCCCGTATCAGTTACCCGGCCAAGGCTCCCCTCAAGAGTCGAAAATGCGCCTACGGCGCAGGGCGGAGCAGTCTGCTGTTGATCTCATCAGCGGCAACAGCAACACCCCAAAATAGGGCATCATATCAGATAAACCCTCTTTTCTTTTCTTTCCCCCGGGAACCACATTGCCACACTCGGCCAGAGTTCTCCCTCCATGTTTCCACAGTTCCCACCTCCGCTGATATCTGGCTGGACAAGTCTTATGCAAGTTTCCGCCGGAATTTCCCGCAATAGAGACTCCTCGCTTAGCTGCGTTGCGGCATGTCATGTCATCATTGGTTCACCTGCTTCTATGATGCGATATATGATACGATACCGTACCGCGGTTTCCTTTGAGACCAATGATCGAGTGAGGGTGTGTGCTGCACGTTTCTCGGGCAGCTAAGACTAGATCATATCGCATCCTATTGAACCTCGCATGCTGAATATCGCTATCATGTGCCGCCGGTACGGTAGCCGTCCAGTCCCACTTCAGGCGAGAAGTTATCACACCCCCCACAGCCGCCCCCGCCTCTCGGACCTAGGATATAGGGCCGAAGCAAAAAAAAAAATTGACTTCCGGGTCATATTCGATCACTCGATATTTCGTCTCCGAGCAGAATTTTTCCATCTATCAAGATGGGGGTTACCGGTTGGCTATCCGCGTGCTACATCTCCCTAGATTTTTGCCCAAGCTGTGTTGGGGGACCCTTGAAGGCACCCGCATGGCTACAAGCCTACGGTGCCTGCCGCTTATAGGTATTCGTGAAAATGCCTTCTCACCCGGTCGAGGCCAGCTGCCCTAGCTGGAGGGGTGGAAGTATGGGCGGTTCAGACAAGTTATCGCCTCTGGCCCGATGAAAATCGCCCACACCAGCCTACTGGTTCAAATCATGAGATTGGGCCTTACGAGCGGCGTAATTCACAAACATCCAGCAAGGTCTTTGTAAGACAAGAGAAGAAAAGGAAAGGAAAGGAAAAAGTAGTACGTACGCTTTCTCATTCCTAGTCATACCACTAATCGATAGTGCCCCGAATGGGAATTTTCTCGGCATGCTGGTCACGAAATATTACCGGTACCGCTTTTGTGTACCGGATACAGTACTTGGCCAAAGCCAGCAACCGGCCTTGGAAGGGCGTTGCGTACACCTCTGACCTTTGATTAACCTCCTCGCCTTGAATTCCCAAGCAGAGCAGAGTATCGTGACTTTTACCCATACGTGACGTGGCATCCGTACTTGTAAGGGAAGGGAAACAAAAAAAACAACTCCACAGCACCCGATCACACAGGCACGTGTCCATCACTCCTGAAAACCACAATAGCTGGCATCATGCGCGGTCCCGATCCCACAGCGGGCAAAGCCCCATGTGCCATTTTAGATTAACGAGTGATACACCGTGACAACGGCACTGACCGCCGACGCCACCGTTATTCGCCACATCACCGAGAACCGACGAGTGTTGTACGGTACCGGTATCATAATCTACCCATACAGTATCCACTTGCACGAGCAAGGATCCATCTAGCAATCTACCGTACGGCGGGTACGTACTGTAGAGCGGTCCAGCCCCTTTTGGTCTACCGGTACCATACCCTTTTTCTCCCACCTCCATTCCTCTCCCATTTAGGGGACGCTGTGCCGGTGGGGCTCTGGGGGAAAGACATTACCTGAGTGGAATGGCGGCGCTGTGTCGACAGCTTTGCTTGGCGGGGGGCGGTGGCAGGATTCTGAGCATTCCGTCCGAAATGATTACCGTACTTCCCGCCCACCTCGAAACCCCCCCCTGTCTGCCAATGCTAGAGTTGGTATCAGATGTGTTTTGGGGTTTTCTCTCGATTTCCCGTACCGTGGAGCAACCAACTTGCTGTGGCTCTGCATTGTATGGTTATGGGGATTATGGAATGGTGGTATATTGTGAGGGTTTGGCTTATCATTCAGTTACGAGTATCATATCACACATAACCAGACTCCTGCGGCGTGGTATAGTAGGGGCAAGTTTGTTATTGTGACTTGCGTCATTGGGCAATCCGGCCTCCGGCCGTTCGGGCGCTCCGAGAGAGTGTGAGTGGAGGAAAGGAAAGGAAAGGGCAGTGGGCAAAGCGCACGACACAGGAAATTAGACTGCTCTACGGGCATGATACTCCGCTCGAGAACTGTGTGTACCCGCAGGAATTAGTAATGATCCATCGTTTTATCAGCGAAATCGAAATCTCGCGAGGCATTTTGGGGGATTCCCATCCGTGTGATTGCAGTCAGCGCCAAGGAATTGATCTACAAGTTTGTCAAGGATTACCTGCGTTATCACCCGCTCGTGTCATGACCGAACTCTGCCTAACTTGGATTAATGGCAGGTGTGGACTACGGTACGATGGGATGCGAGCACCGATATGGTTTGAATTATGTGAGCTGCTCAGCTCATTGGCACCATAACTAGCTTGGATGTTTGCAATTAGTGATTTTTCGGCGATAATAATTTGGGAACGAGTTTTTTTTCTTTCTTTTTTTCTTTCTTCTTCGCCGGCTGTGATATTGTTATTGGTACTTGTACCTGTGAGAACCCGAATAAAAGATAAATGCACCCGGAGGTTGGAATTCCCCTACTCGGCCCGCCCTCAGCCTTCAGTTGGGACAAAACAAAAGGAATATATGCACGGTGTCTTACTGGGAGGGGCGGCTACCACGTCCCGCTGCACATTTCATCTTCTGCTCGAGTTTTTACAGTGCCGGTACTGAACCGTATTAGGCTCGATAGCGTGGCTTGTGTGTGAATGGGTACCGCACAGGTATTTTGGCTACGATGCCGAGGTCGTAAGGACGATTGCCACGGATACATACGGTGCTCGGGTTTGTACCGGTGCTACAAGCGACGTAGGGTTTTAGAGTACGGGAGTGCGTCGAAGCCACCCTGGCCGGGCATGCTCCTCGCACCGGTATTTGGTACGAGCTTTGGGTATCATATGATGCGGTACGCACTCCTTCAACCAGGTACCCAAGTACCGGTATGATACCTGAAATCATTGTAGGGGTAAGTTAGACTACAAGTAATTATTATGTTAAGACTAAGACACGCCCTTTCCCTCAAAGGTCAACACCGAGAATCACTTTGCGTCGCCAACATCGCTCTACCGCAGTGGGTGTAGAAGAGCCCTTGGAAACACATGGTGCCACCCCGTTCCTCCCTTGTCATTCATTGTACTAGTACTCGTATCGGAGCAGTCGTCAGGATGCTCCGGTGTTGACCGAGTTCCCCAGCATTGAAACGGTACCGGTATGCCTCCAATATTCGTACCATGCTTGCTGTGAATTAATTGTAACACCTATTGTATTATATCCACGGTCAAGTACGGGCACAGCAGAATACGGTGGACCACGAGCGGTTCGTGGTCGTCAAGTGGCGTATGCTCGGGTAGGGGAAAAGGGAATTGGGTTGTCGGGGTTGGCGGGGTTGGGATTGTTAAGCTGGACCTGCAGCCACGCCATACCTTGAGCGGGTGAATTGTTGCGGAGGGATTGGATGCTTTGGATACGAGTACGGTAACGGTGCGGCACGATCCGGTGGGCCGGACACCGGTAGTACAAATAGTACCGGCGGTCAAGACCCCCCCACGAGTCAAGAGGCACGTATGTCGTCCATCGTCGCTTTTCCCCATTCTCCCCAAGTTAGCAGTTGGTAGTTGGGTTGAGTGGCCTTCATCGTCATTCAGTGACGAATTTCGCCTTTGTCGTCGGAGTCGGAGTATTTGGGAAAGGCGGCCGCTTGGCTTGGCTTGTCGGGGCTAGAGGCCGATAAACAGATCTCTCTTTTTCTTTTTCTTTTTTCTTTTTCACTCGACCCTACATGGTGGGGGATGGAGGTTTTTAGGCAAACGGTATTGATATCAAAGTGATGCTGGAATCCAGTATTATGATGCCATGGGGTGCCCACTCAGTCAAGGGCACATAAGTTATGGAGGGGAGGGACGCGTGGATGAGGTCAAAAGCGGAGAAGGTTTGTGCATCATGGATGATTTGATTGGGTGTTTAACGTGCGGTTACCGGAATTTTTTTAATCACCCTGGATCAAGACATGTTGAAAATTCAACCCATGTTTCCATTACCCTTTTGCGGCCAAGGGTTGGCCAATGAAGAGGGTGTTTTGGCCAATCAGGGAAGAAATAGGAGGTCAAGATTACTAACAAAGATCTAAAAGGGGAAGGGGAAGGAACTTTTTGTTCTATTTCCACCCCTGCCGCGCGTAGGATGGTGGTGTCTTGGAGGGTTGCGTATGCTACCAAAAAAGGGAAAGATTCCTTTGCTCACGAGGGAAGGGGATTGGATTTCGAGATCGAGGGATGGGGGAAAAAGTTATGATACTTCGGAAAAGAGTATCGGAAAGTGAATATGATAGAGACAGAGGGGAAGGCATGAAGGTAAATCGAGAGGAGGGAATCAAAGACGAAGAAGAAGAAGAAGAAGAAGAAGAAGAAGAAGAAGAAGAAGAGGAAGGGAGCTGGGAGGTATGATAGGCGACCGTGAAGGCGTAGCTAATTCGTCTACATGGTCTTGTTGCGTTGCTTCATCTCACTTCTTGATTTCTCGCCTTATTCTTTGCTGGATTGGTTGCGGGTTGCGTGTCCTGCCTCTGGCGGTGGCACTGTTCCCCTTCCCTTCTTATTCCATCACACATCCCAGAACTTCCTCACTTTCTCCCATCCTCCCCTTCCCATTTCTTCGCCCCCCCTTCCCCCAGCCAGCAAATCCTGGCAGGTTGCTCGCTCGCTCGCTGCATTTCGCATCGCCGCAATTCCACACACACGCTCTTCCCAAGAATACACAGTATTGGCACACTCTCAGACTCCCACCCACCACCTCACAGCAATCCATCATATTATTCCCTTACCCTCGCACTCCTCTTTCCCTCCTCTCTCCTCACATTCGCTCACTTGCTCCCTCACACCCGCCGAGAAGAGGCAAGAGCAGCGAGAGATAGCGAAGCGAGCGCAAAAAAAAGCCCCCCCGCCTCGAAACGCTGCAGGAATAACTTCGCCCCAGCGACCCTCTCTTCCACATTCGTGGTAACTTGTTCCCTTTTTCTTCCCTTTTCAAACGTTGCATTTTTTTTTTAAAAAAAAAATTCGAGTCTGGAAAGAACTAATTTTCCAGACTTCTCACTCTCTCTCCTACCGGGGGATCGTCGTTGTCTGGAGCGTCACAGTTTCGGTAAGCCAGAAAGGCGAGCAAGCAGCCCAATCCAGGTCGTTGCCAAAAGAAGCCGCGAGTTGTCTGAGTGCGTGCGTAAGCCTCCCGCTAACGCTACGCTCCACCCCTACTGCACACATACACACACACCATACTCTCACACACAGTGAAGGAGTAGACACTCCCCAAGACCTTACTCCTCCCTCCTCCATCCTCCATCCAACCCTTCGCTGCCCACGAACTTGCCGCTTGCCGCTTCTGTTGCTGCCCCGTCAATAGAAACGATACCCCATCTATAATCGTTAACCCTTGCCTGGTCTTCACTGTTCCAGTTGTTCATTCCTTAACCACCTTTCGCCAGTTCCACCTTCTTTTACAACAAGCGACCGGCACACAACAGTCCTTCTCGAGCAGCACGATTTTAATTACCGTTTTGTTCGTTGTCCTTGAGATCGCCCATCACAATAATGTCGAATCCTCCACCGCCTTCCGAGGATCCTGTGGCATGGGCCAAGCATCTGACGGGTGCTTTCGCTGACGCTCTCCACAAAAAGCGTGCGGAGTGTTTAACGAAACAGGCCCGGAATCTTTCCCTGGGCTCACCTCCGTCAAGACCCCCACCACCGATACCCTCCGATAGTTCATCCTCATCGAGATCCTGTATGCGTCCTACAACATCTTTGGGTTCTTCGTCATCCTCGTCACAGCCCGGTCTTCGCAAAACAAAGTCCAAGTTCACCCTCTCTACATCTTCTTCTAGGTCACAAGAGGTCGGGCCCGACGGGTTACCAGCATATACACGATCGGGGGCGACAAGAGAATCACATCCACCAGAAGATGTCGCATCGCTAAGATTTAGGGGGCAGTTGATGCTACTTGCAAATACCCCAGCGAGATACGAGAATCCGGGTTTGTTGGATGAAGCGCTCACATTGATTCCGCTGAATAGGATCTATGCGGAGGCCGAAGAGGAGAGTCAGATGTATGAAGCAGAGGCTAGGAGTTTGGGAAAGGAGCGTGGAAAGTGGGGTTACCAAGATTGTGTCATCATGGCTTTGTTAAGGTGGGTTCTGAATACCTTTTATTCCTCGGCTTCTCTTTGTTGGACTGGGTTGGTGCTGGGTAGCTGGATAGTGTTTGCGGGAGCCTACGTTGGTGATGTATTGGTAGGTGGTATGCGGAAAGTCTCCAGATTTGGTAGCGGAAGGCACTGGGGCTGGAGAGGATTTGCTGCGAGCACGCGTGGTGGATGAGACATTCGATTAATGATATATACTGTCGAGCCTTTACTAATTTTGGGTTTGCTATTTCATAGATGGTTCAAGCGTGATTTCTTCACTTGGATTAATAACCCATTATGCCCTGTTTGCTATTCGGAAACTTCGCCCGAAGGAATGACACAACCATTACCTGATGAAACTGCTAGAGGCGCCACCAGGACTGAATTATTCAAGTGCACGAACGTGAGATGCGGCACTTATGAGCGTTTCCCCCGATATAGTGACGTTTGGGCGTTGCTTAATACCAGGAGGGGAAGGTGTGGAGAATGGGCAAACTGTTTCTCAATGCTGTGCAGAGCGGTCGGGAGTCGTGTCCGCTGGGTATGGAATAGCGAGGATCACGTAAGTTATGGCCGGCCGGAAATCACGATAATTATACGTTTCTAACCCCCTGTTCCTAGGTTTGGACCGAGGTCTACTCAGAACATGTCAACCGATGGGTTCACATCGACTCCTGCGAAGAGGCATGGGATAAGCCAAGGTTATATGCGGAAGGTATGGCTCCCTCCATCAATTATAATGTTGAATAGTGGTTTACGTATCATAGGCTGGGGTAAGAAAATGGCATACTGTATTGCGTTTTCCCACGATGGAGTTACGGATGTCACCCGCCGCTATGTTCGGCTTCAGAAATACGCACTTCCTCGAACAAAGTGTCCCGAAGCAGTACTGGTGCATATCCTCAATGAAATCAGGACAATGAGAAGGGAACGGTTGAGTCCTTCCGACATTAAGAGATTAGAGAAGGAGGATTATCTGGAGGAGGTTGAATTTCGAAAATTCGAATGGCAGGCTCTGGAGGCCGAGGCAGCAAAGAATGGCGCTCGTAGGACCACGACCCCAGGAGAGAAGCGTCCGAGACAGAGTGGTTAGTTGTCTTCGAGCGGTGTGGGTGATGGCCAACAGTTTTGACTAACAATATATTTCTATAGGTACCACTGATTGGAAGCATCGCAGAGGAGAAAACGGTATAGCATCTGAGACTGTTTCACCATTAGACACGCCCGACGCCAGGATGATGGAACATGATGGGCACTGATTGGGGCCGGACGCCTCAACGACATAACCTTTGAGACTGGCGTTGAAAAAAAAGGGGGGGGGGAGAAGGCAGGGGCTAGTATTGATGAGGAGTTTTTCATTCTTAGTTTGGTTTACCTGAGTATCCTCCGGGATTACCAACGGCCTGTGTCTGCGGCAGACCTTGCTGCTACGATATTTGATTCTACGATGGAAGCAGCAACGGTTGGGTCCAGTCTTGTTAGAGTTGTGGGAAAGTGGGGTGTTAGTGCTTCTTGTATGAATGCACGAACCGTAATAACTTTAGGGTATTCGGAGGGGTTTCCATGTATGAATTTTTTGTTCCCGGCGTTCTCGACGGTCTTCCTCACGGATTTTGGGTGGATTAGTTCTTTTCCCCCCCCCTTCCCCCCTTTTTTGTTTTACCTTTACATGTGTACTGGAAGCGATAGGGCCGTTGGGAGTGTTGATGGGGCCCTACTTCTGTCTGGGTATATTTATTTCTTTGTCGCAGCCGGGATTGGGGAGTGCATCATTCTGTTTGGGTAACCAGTTCCTGGGACAAGGTCTCGCCGGGCGCATTTCCTGGCTGGTGGGATATTCACACCTTTTTATATAATCTTCTTTCCTTGCATCATTTCCTTTTTTACTCCCTTCCACCTCACCTTTGCCCTCTTGTCCCATTCTTAGCGCTCTCTGTATCATCTTCATTTTCAGGGCACAGCCATCCCCTCACTTAGGAGCAAAATCAAGTCTCTTTTGTCTCGGGGTTTCGCTTTTTCTTTGTTATTTTTCTTGCTGGTATATATATAAGGTTCTCATTCTCCTACTTTAAACCGCTTTTTCTCTTTTGGTATTTCTTCCCAATATGATGACGGGTCAGGTACTTGCTTTTCGTAACGTCACGGCTTTTCTTTTCTTACTTTTTTCTTCTTTTTCTTTTCTCATCTTCAACCAAGCAATCAATTTAGGGAACTTTTGATCTCTATTTTTGATCTATTTTGGCTTTTCCTTTTCTTTCTTTTTCCTTTCCTTTGTTCCTTGGGGGAGTTTTTTTTTTTTGAGCAAATATATTCTAACCGGTCGGTCATGGCTCTAACCTTTTGCTACGGTTTTCACTGTTTGTGTTTATTTCTTACAGGTGTTGATTTGAAATTCGGTGTATGGGATGCGAATGAAATTTTTGGTGCGTTTAAATGTAGGTAGAGAATTGTCTTATTTTTTTTATATATTCTTTATTGTTTATTTTTTTTTTACTCGTTGTCTTTCTTATACATTGGGGAACAATTAAATTTTTTGGGTTTGACTTGCTTGAACAAGAGTTTATCATGCTACCGAATCATGCTGGTAGTGTAATGACTTGAACACTCTTGACTAATTGGTGATGTTCGGAGCGGATGAATAGATTGACGCGCGGCGTTGTAAACCGGGCTACGCTGGGATTAATCGGCACGAGTGAGGGGTTGTGATTTGCTTGGGGAAAGCCTAGGGCTCTTTGTGAGTCAGGGTGACCAAGAACAGAGGTGAACCTGGGCTGTATGGGATCCTTACATATACTTTGTCAGGGTGCGAGTATTGCGTGCTCTGATGCCCATGATTCGGTGGGTGAGTGCCCTCGGCGTTTGCATTGGCGCCTTATGAGGTGGACAGGCGACAGCATGAAAATGCATTACTCGGACCTGTTCCCGTTGGGTCGCTGAGGTTGTGATTGTTATGTGCGCCATTTACTGCTTAGTCTTTGATATGGGGTTGGGTTTAACGGGTGTTCCCGGGCCGAGTAGTGGGTGAGATGTTGTGATATATAGTATCGTATCATAAACCTGCAGAGGGGGCTAGCCTTTCGTGGTAGGGCCTAACGGGTCCGGCTCAAACGCATGCCGGCAGGGCGTAGGTGCCGGCGGGCTCCCGGGGGCCCCCCTCTGGCGCGGGGATATGTTCGGCTGTTTGGTGTAGGGTAGGTGAATAGCTCGTTTCTTGGCCGGGATATTTGACTAGCACCGGTGGGGGTACCTGCATCTGGCGTGAAGGTGGTGAGCTCTAATGGAGGGGAGGGTGTTGAGACCTTTTATCTGCTCACAGAAGATTGCAAAGCGAGTTTTGCTCCACGACTGTAATGCTGATCTACGGACACGGGAGAGGACCTGGTTGTTTAAAGGCTAAAGCCGGGCCACCGAGCCCAGGATATCTTTGCGATAGGGACCTTCATGGTTCCCTGCAACTTTTGTGGCTCTTATACCCGTATATATATCATATACCATACTTGCACTATACATGACTATGAGACTCTCCGGGCTTCCTGGCCAAAACAAAACTAATGCGGGCTCTGAGGGTTAGGTACGGGTATGAGAGTAAACAGTCCCCCGAAACTGTTTCCAATATGAGTATCTGCTCTCGGGTTTTCGGCGTGAGCCCTCGACCCCCGTAAATTTTCCGTCTTGAAATGACTGCTATGGGTGGGGGTGCACTGGTGTTTCCGGAGGTGCCGATTGATCCTCGCAATACGTTGCATTCCACTCTTAAAAGAGTGCAGCTCCGGGAAGCTTTGCCTTCTCAAGGAAAATTGGGATGGGTAATAGTAGAAGAAAGGCGTGACGTCCCAAGATATTTCATGGATTAAACACGGACGCCCACATCACATTCCTCATAGTGTCCATTTCTAGGAGCCAAATCAATGCTCCTCAAACGCTCTCAGTCACTCTCCGCTCGTCGGCCTCTGGGTGTCTCGGCCGGCACAGTTTTGTTGACTTGTCCTCGTACCTGTGTTCCGCGGTGCTGAGGCGGTGTGGAACCCGGAGTGAAATTTCCTGGCACCTCAAGGGCCACTGGTGGGCCAACAATCCGTACCACGATCGGCCCGCGGGTGAGAGCGAGTACCCTCCTCTCCAGCTGTCCAAGGGTGAACGTAGTGGTCAAGTAGTTCATATTCATCCGATGTCTATGATAATACTTATTAAATTAGTTCACTTTACTTTGCGCCTGTGATAACGAGACGAACGCAGCTAGTGTATGTTGCTGGGATATCTCAGGTGTCAACTGTATATCCTAGGAGCTTCCGGATTGCTATCACAGGTACGAGATATTGTGTTGGGTTGTAGGGGTAGTGTGTATCACGTCACGGGAACTGGATACCAGAACCTCCGACGTAACGGGCATCGCTACCATGGGGAAATCAAACCCACCACTTATATCTGGTCCCGCAATTTGGGATCGACAGGGGTGGGACTAGCCCCGCCACTTCACAGCCGGCCGTCATCGCGTGTTGGTAGTCATTCCCAACAACTCGGATCCCATCTATCCCCCTACTTGTTCCGACCCATCCCACTTGGTTAGGGCCTTATGAATCTAGGTTTTATCCCGACATCCAACGTGATTCCCCTGTCTATCATACCTCGCTGGTAGGAAGAGGCATAAGGTTGAGCCATTCCAACCCGAGCCTAAGAGGGTCAGTTGGAAACCAGCCGCTTACACACAGGGGAGGCTGGCGACGACTCATCGTTTGCCCGATCGAGAGTACGGGACGGTGAAGATGGAAATGACGACGGAGTTAGGGGCTTTCGTGAGTCCCTCAACCCCGACAGACCTTCAAAACGTAATAGGGGGAGCCACTGTGGATGGGTAATTATTGCTTCGCTATCCGGTCTCTGGGGGATACACTGGGTGAAATTATCGAAGTGTTCGGGATGATTGTTGGACGTCGATGTTGTGGGGGGTTGAATAACTGGTATTGTGGTCGTGCTCACCGCCGTGTGTTTATATGGGTCCGTTACTCCAGATTGTGTTTTTATAGGTTACTAGCAAAAGGGATGATGACGACACTGATGCAAAGATGTCAGGGAAAAAAATTGCTGCTAGGAATTGAGTTCAAATCTTCCACTCTTCCCCGGTGACATTTGCTCGTGGTTGAGGAGCAGAGGAGATGGGAGAATTCATAGCTGCCATCATACTCTGGATACATATGGTGCAACCAGAACTTATGGGCCCACACTAGAGAAAAAGGAAAAAGATTCTGTGATACTTTCTATGGAAAACCAAACCCAGCCTAAACACCTTACTACGGTTCATAATCTCTCACTCGGTTTGAAACTATTGGACTCAAAATTTCATTTCGGGAATTGGTTACCCCTGTGGCCAATGGGAACCTACTCTGTCGGGCCTTATCGGGATAGCCAGATATTGAAAAAGTTAAAAAAAAAGAATGGCATCTAATCTATGGTTTGGGATAATGGGATTTGAGGGCCTTGGAACGTTGTGAGTCTTCTGGAACCCTGTATCATTACTCCCGCTCGTGGTGATACGATCGGGTTAAAGATAGCACTGGCGGAATTTTTCCGCACAGGGCGTACACGGGGGCACGTATATGGGTATTACCGGTGGTTACTTGGATTCTACAAAGATCTGTACAGAATACGGCCAGGGTTTCGATACAATAGGCAAGCGGAGAAGATGCTATGAGAAGCTACTATTGAAGAGTCTTTGGGAAGGAGAACTAAATAGCGCAGTGGCAGTGGGGCGGAATAGAGATGGGGCTTGACTGCTATGGGCGACTATGAACTATAGACTGTGGAAAGGTATGAAAGGTGTGGTCATAAACCTGGTAATCCTCTCCTTCACTATCTAACTAACGGTAATAGCAGCCCTATATAATATCAGCTATCATCAAAGCATCTTTACCCTTCCACTGATCATTGCACATCTCTATTGTCCTCCCTTCATATCCCACTCCCTTGCCCACTCTAGTGATAACAAAGGAAAGACATGAATAGAGAACCTTCTCCGGATATCTTCATAGCCCCAGAACGAAAGAAACTTCCAACAACCTTCTTGCTACTTCCAGTCATCCACATCAATCGATCATTCTCTTTCTGCTTTAACAGCCACCTCCTGCCCCCCCAGGAGTCGTGTTGGATTTTTCAACTCCATTCTTTATTTTCAAAGGATTTACTGACTCCTATATCGACTATGGGTTTACATTTATTATTTTGGGTATATTTACTCCCATATTGTCCACTTACGGTTTTGAAGCAACTAAATTTTTTACTAATTTAGATATCGGATAGTGAATAAGAACGACCCAACCCGAATGGTAAAGCCCGAGTTCTGTGCATTCAACTCAAGATCTTCATACTGCACATAGTCCCTTTCTAACCCTTTTCAAAAACACATTTCGAGATTATCCCAAGACAGCAAGTGTTTTGTTAAAAAGACAGGGGATTAATGTTGTACCTCATCCTATCCCAACGCCACGACTCCACGGGGTATCACTGAGGAGCATGTCTTCCACACCGAGAGCTTGTTTCTCCCACAGCACTCTCCCCCGTCCGCTCCTCGAGGCCTTCGCTTGGACAAAACATTCCACAAGAACGAGGCCGGCCAGCCAACCCGGCTTGTTTTGTTAAAGATCACACACACAATGATAATCCCAAAGGGAAATCAGTGGGTCCGGGGGGGGGGGCGCTTG
>PYWC01000015.1:2588692-2623325 GCA_003182015.1 Tuber magnatum | reverse complement strand
GGGGAAGAAAAGAAAAAATGCCGGAGACCGATTCCAAGATCAAATTTCGGGCGCGCCAAAACATCCCCCTTAATTTTTATCATTGTTCACCATTTTCCCATCGCCCACTCATAATATTATCATAATATTATCGTACTGAAAAACCCGGCATCACGGAACATCACTCAACCCGAGAACCGACATCCTTTTTTTTTTTCCCCTATCATACTCACACAGATCCGGATCAACAACCCCCCCCCTCCTTCCCATCCCCGCCAGCCAGCCAGCCAACCCTTTCCCGCCCTACCCTTTTCGACCACGCGCGAGTTGGTGTTATATCATATCGTAACCAGTGCGGTGTATATTCCTCCATATGGACGGATGGTACAGCACCCCACCGTATGGTACCCCCACCCACCGACGCACGGAGATTCAGGGAATGAACAAGTCGGGCACAAAAGTGATGAGCCGGAGAGGCCGCCGATCGATACAGTAGTAATGATCCGACGCTCAAGTCCCATGCACCCGGAAATCCAGCGGTCGAGGACCCAAATCCCCGGCCCAACCCAACCCCGTCGGACAAACGAACCGGGCAATCGAGTGAGAATGCATGTAACGTCACTATCGCATAATATTTCTTACAATACGCCGAAGCAAGGGGGAAAAGCGAGAATTAATCCCTCTACGGATGGTATAAATACCCCCTCCCCCGTACGGTACGGTATGATACAAATGCAATGAATTTCCAATGCTAACCGCCCGACGTACAGTACACTCCTCCCTTTTTCATCGCTGACAACGAATGAATGAATGAATGAATGGACGGGTGGAGGGAAAGGGAGGGTATGACAAACAAGCAAACAAACCATCCCTTACTTCCCCCCGCGCTACACACCTACGAGTAATGGTTTTTCCCAGGATTGCAAATTTGATCCGTGATAACTACAACAGTACGATACCTGTACGGAGCGGTACGCTTACCTATTAACTTACTGATCACGTCGGAGGAGAGGAACATCTGACCTTCCTACTCCGAACCTCTCTCTCTCTATGATCGAAATACGAGTACAGTTACCGTCCCTCATCGAGGGGTGAAAAAAGAAGAAGAAAAAAAAAAACCAATATTAAAAACTAAAACTCTGTATGCACATTTATCGTGAGGTGCGGCATGGATGGGTGGATGGATCAACGGGACGAGGGAGTTGAGCAAGAGCCCAAAGTACCGGTACGGTAGTGTACAGTACGCCCATGCCATGCCGTGCCATGCCATACCCGGAGTTATGCACGTAAGTGGCGGGTTGATGCTATTTTCCACTGTGCAGTACTTGTTCGAGTACCGGTAAGGTACAGTACTGTACAACCAAGGTAGTACACATGCGGAGCGCGGATGTAATATCGTATCAAATCGTACCATAGATACAATGGATCCGACGGGGAAAGAGAAATATTTCAGGCTGAGTCAAGGTGCCTGGGTGGGGGGGTAAGGTGGCATGGGGTTGGGATGGAAAAGGGGTGATCGGAGGGAGGCACTGATGCTGGCTGGCTGGTTGACTATGGTAAATCGCACACACCACCCGTCTTATATAAACTATGGTGGAATAGAACATCACCATAGGCACGCAACATATCATTCTGTAAAAACGAAAAATAGCGTTCCACAATTTTTTCCCTTCTTTTTTCCCCTTTGTTGTGATGTCTTCTGTTCCGTTACGTTCTGTTATATCCTTTTCTCTTTTCTCTCACCCTTCTGCAATCTTTAGGTAAAACTTACACCTCCACCAATCCTCCTCCTCTTCAGACTCCTCCTCTTCAAACTAACTAGCAAGATGACAAGCTAGCTCTCCAAAAAGAAAAAAAAGAAGAAAAAAAAACCATATAAGAATTCTCCATGAACGTATTTCCCATCACACACCAAGCAAGTTACCATAGCAGTTGGTAGTAATAGCCTGCCCAGCCAGCCAGCCTGATTTCCGTTATGATATATCAAAAAAAGATCCACCAATCCTTGCCTCCTCTCCCCTCCATGCCACCAACCTTCAGGACCTCCTTCCTCCTGCGCCAATTTTTTTTGTTTGTTAATGAAACGTAAGAGAAGAGCGTATGTAAGTAAAGTGAGTAAAAGCGAAAGCAGAAGCAAGCGTTGCAGACGAAAAAAAAAGGGGGGGGGGACGCAGTGATGATAGATAAGTTGGAATGAATGAAAAAAAAAGGCGTATCAGCATCTTCGCCAAGGTGACTGATGCCACGAATCGATTAGAAAGAAGAAGGGGTATGGAGATGAACGGGGTGTAGAAGAAACTCCGAGGGTATATAGGAAAGTGAAGGGAAAAAAAGAGAAAAAAAAACCAGCCTCCAGATTTTTTGGTAAAGAGGAAAACAAAAAGTAGGAAATGGTACCAAGTAAAATGAAAAAGATCCTCCTCAAAATTGAGAACCACTTGACAATGCTTGGAAGAAATTAACATTGCAAGAAGGAACTAACCCATCTCCCAGAGGATATGGGACGGTGACTAAATACAGATCAAATTTCTTCCACAGCAAAAGAAAAAAAAAAGAAAAAAGAGAGTATTAAACAGTAATGTAGAAAAAGGGTTCCCTAGTGGCAACCCTCGGAGAAGCATCGAATTATAGAAAAGTAGAGTGAAGAGAAAGAAAGAAAATCAAGAATTAGGATCGATGACTTCGGTTTCAATTTCTCTCTCACTTCTGTTCAATGGCAGTCCTTTTTTCCGTCCCCCCCGCTCTTGTAATTCTGACAGTCTCAGTGGTTCTCCAACAAATTCCAGGAGTCCCCCTCAAGCAAAGGAGCCCACAAAAACACACTATATGGTATACAATATCGAAAATGAAAAATGATAACCAAACAAAAAAGGAAGTGACGCTCAAATGACAGTTAAAGAAAAAACTGAATGCAGATGCTCACATTGCAAATGCGAATAATCAAACAAATCAAAGGCAACAAAGCAACAAAGGAAACTTAAGGGAAATGGGACCAAAGCAAAATAACCAAAAGAGCCGACAAGACCAAACGACTAAACCAATTCAACTTTCCAGTTTTTAGCCTTCTCCTTTTGAAAATTTTGATTTTAGTGATGATGCAATTTCGGTGTGGTTGAACAGGGGTCGATTGCGGTGGGTGGTATTCTCCCTCGGTGGGCCAAGAATGGTTACAGAAAGGCATCGGACGATGAGCAGATAAAAACAGGCGACAAGTGATCAAAACGAACGTGAAGCTTCCGTTAAAGGAGTCATGAAAGGTACTGCTGTTGGTGTTGGGGTGTTGGCGTTATGGGCATCCGTGCCGAAGGAACACCATCATCCGCAAAGTATCCTGCATTAGGTGTTACCGGTGGGGTAATGTATCCCATGGAAACCTGCTGCTGACCCTTTGAAGGGGTCATATGTACATCCTGAGACTTCATGTCTTCATCCATAGCCGTCCGGGAGGACTCATACACTTCCGACGGCGGTGTAGGGGGCATGCTCTGTTTTGCAATCTGTGCCTGACGAGCTAAAAACTCCTCCAAGATTGTTGAAACGCACGCGTATTCCGGGCTGGCATACTTCCGTGACAGAATTGATGAAGGGCGATGTAGGTTCTGAGACAAAAGGACAAGAACATTCGTATCGTATTTCCCAGCCCATTCCGAATGACGAGGGATGGGGCGGCCAAGGATGTGACGAGCAAGAGCCAGTGAAGACCTTGCCATAACAGATGGCCGTACGCTGACAAAATCCTTGTGAAAAAGTGCAACCTCCGAAAGATACCTCGCCATGCATTCCACCTCAGGGTCATAGTTCACCTCCTGAAGAACCATTTGCAAGAAGCTGTCGACCGTAGGATGTCCAACAGTCCAGTTCAAAGTTTGGAGCACATGCCACTCCATCTGAATAAACATGTCCTGATCATAAAGGCCGCAGCACATAGACTTCAACTCCCGTATTGTTGGCACTCTATCCTTCCTATCTCCATACTTGGCTGCGATAAGCATAGCCGAACATCCAACCAATTGATAGTGACGCTTGTAGACAACACGCTTTGAACAATATCGGTCGAGAAGATTGATAGTAAGGAACAGGGTTTCCGGAAGAAGCGAGAATGCTGTATGGGCTTCGATGAGAAAATCAAGGAGATACGGGCGCATGAACCACTGGATTTCAGTTTGTATGTCGATACTAGCAACATCCGGTAGAGTCTCGGCCTAAATTCTTGTGAGCATCGTCAAGGGATAACGATAAAATAGCGGGGGGGGGAGGGGAGGTGGTCGCCAACCTCCATGACCTCCATATGGTCGAGAATATCTTCTTGATACTCCTCGGAAACCATCCGCGACATCTCATCAGCAATCTCCATCTGTGTTTCCGCATCCATGCGAGCCTTTTCTTGTCTTGACCTGCGAGCTGCAAAAACGCCATCCTGTTCCATATCTTCCACAAAATAGGAATCACAAGGTTGGTAGGCCATGATTGCGGTGAAGGGGGGGGGGGTATAGTTTAAGTATTAAAGTAGTGAGTGGACGTCGAAGGTTCGATTCTTCCGTAATGAAGGGCTATTGCGAGGACCGAAAACGTCTCTGCAAAAAAAAAAACTATAAAAGAAGGTGATCGGAAGTGTTTCGAAAGAACGACAAAAAATTAAGAAAGAAAGAAAGAAAAATAACAGACTGGCGAATTAGAGAGAGACAGAATGATTGAGGGAGGGAAGTCCTTTCTAACCAAGATTAAATCACGGTGGGTAGAAATAGTATAAAAGGGACCCCTATTGAATTGGGACACCACGAGTTAACAACCATTGCCATTCAATCCTGGAGTGAGGGACTATAGGGGTGAAGCAATGCATTTCCAGAGTAGCCCGTACCTTTGGAAACAATTGGAGCAGGCAAGAGGGGAATTCCTTTTGATCACAATGCACAAGCAAAACCCGTGTGATAAACGACCCCTTACTCAATATCCCGTGAACCAATGTCAAGACGGATGGGAACAATCGACAATGGACTGTACAGTACACAAAGAATGGGAATTCTTTAGCACAGAGGATGCCTTCTACCTCAGAAGAAAACGAGCTAACGTCTCTGAGGAAGCAAAAGCCGCCNGGGGGGTATGGCGCGCAAGGGCGAAATGACAAGGGGCTAAGAGACGAGAGAAGACTTTTACGGAACACGGGAATGACTATACGGCCGACCTGTGTCTGAAGAGTCTGTATGTTGAGAGGTTCTCGAGGATGTCCTGACGCTGAAGCGAAAAGGAGGTGAATAAGGAATGAAGGAGTGGAAGGAACGTGTGGAGTCTGTCGACGCAACCAAAGGGACGGTTGGTTAGCGAGGAAGACAACGAAAAGTCGAAATGAAGGAATTGAAAAGACCGAGAGGCAAAGGTGGACTATTCAGTTGGGAAAAAGGAAAAGAAGGAGAAGAGAGCCTCCAGCAGTTGCAAAGTCCAGACACTTTTTCAATGGGCCCTTTTTTTTTTCCCTTTCCTCCTCCCTCAAGTGCAGGTGGAATCCCAGGGGCCTAGCAGTTCGGGTCCACTGGGCAAAAAGAAAAAGAAAAAAGGCCCTGGACACACCGTTTGGAGCAGGAGATAGCCTACTCGAGTAGCGGTGCATCCCAACACAGCTCAACCACACAAAAAGAGAGGCTGCAGCCAGCCAGCAGTGGTGGACATTGATACCCCTTCCTTGCACCCCATTTCAATTTGCTCTTTACCATCACCATACCAACTCGTTCCCTGGCTCGCTCGTGCTGACAACCCGGGAAACTTGGAAGGCAAGAGAAAAAATAATGAAATAACGAAAATAATAATAATAATAATAATCAAAATATTACGAAAAGGTCGGGGAAATACATTTTGGAAGGATTATTCTTCTCCCATCAAAAAAACAAGTTTTTTTCTTTTCTTCTTCACTGAAATCACTCGAGAGATGTATGAGATAGGAAATGGGGAAAAGGGAAAAGAGAAAAGCTTCAAGGAAATCGGGTTCTACTAACAGTTGGAGAAGTTCTGATTCAAACGTTGAGATGCGAAAGTTGACCGTGAATAAGTCACTTTCCACCAAACTTTTCTACCGCCCACAACAACCGGTTCGGCTAGTCCTGGTCGAGCTTCGCCAGCAGTCAAACGACCCAGTAAAAGCCTTATTGACTGTTTCACGGAATCGCCCCGTCTGTTGCGTGGACGGAGAGCGAAAGTGATGAGGGAGAGGATGATGAGGGAGAGGATGTCGACCCGGTACGACAAAAAATTGGCTCGAGGACACACGAGGGAGGAGACGATGCCAGCCTTGTAGGTTAGTCTAGCACCTTCAACTCCGTCTCGAAGTTCAGTCGATTGGTTAGGCCTGCCGGGCGATGCGGGGGGAGGGGGGAGGGGGAGAGGAGGACTCATACACTTNACAAACCGACGGGGAGAAAGAGAGAGAGTGAGAGTGAGAGTGAGAGAAAGAGAGATGGAGGAAGAAAGAAAGAAAGAAAGAAAGAAAGAAAGAAGGAAAGGAAAGGCTGCCCTCTGCTACGAGTTGATCCTCTCTGACTACCGACTGGGGGATTTCAAACACACACACATGTGCGTGCTATGAGGGGGATTACTTTATTTAATCAACCTTTGACGCTGCCAAAAGATGCAAAGCAGCACCCTGTCCGCTCATCCAAATTCTTGCGCTTCCTTAAAAGCCCTAGATGGGCTCTTTTTTTCTTTTCTTTTCTTTTCTTCTTTCTTTCCCTCTTTCCTACAGTATGTTCGGCATTGTAGCGCGATGGCGGTAATAGTGGATGGTGGTGGTGGGCGAGAGAGTAGGCGAAAGAACATGGGACCGAGGGGGGGCAGGAATGAAGAGCACTGTTTCGCTTTACAGTACCGTAGGTAGCTGAAGAAAGCATGCCGGTCACGGCCGTCGCGGTGCTTCACCACGAGTCGGGTCGAGGTCCCATCGCCTCTTTCACCCTATTTGTGTGCAAAGGAGGACATGGTACAGGGACCAAAGGGTCTTGACAAATGAACGAGCAAAAGCCAAGAGGCTGTACTTGTACCTACCTAGCTGATTCTCAGAGACCCGCTATCCAATGGAGAAGCGTACCAACCCTTCTTCTTCCGGGCGCCGCCCTTCCAAAGCACCTTTCCCTGCTGCTTGCTGAACCTCACCCCCCGTTTTCGTTCTCCCAACTGCATATCAAGGGGTTATGGGCATGTAAGAAGGAAGGTGGGACAGCACGAAGTGCCCGGCTTCTGCAGCACGCGTATTGATTCAAACACGGAGGAGCACAGTTTATTATTTATTTATTTATTTATCTCTTTCTCTTACTTCCTCCTGGCGTTTGTGTGTAGGCTTTCCTCCAGGGCGCAGGTATGCAACGCCAATGTTTTACCCCCCCCCCCTCTTACTCATAGTGATCACTACACTTGAGCGGGGCAGTTCATTTAAGCTTCTTTCAACACCATGATTCACACATATAGATACCAGAGTAAAGATCAAGAAGGAAAAAAGAAAGAAAGAAAGAAAGAGTACCGAAAACCAAGATAAAAAAAATTTAAAAAAAAAAGTGGGAGAATGCCTGGTTGGTGGATGGATGGGAGCGAATTCCTTCCTCTGGGAGCACTTTCTTCGTCCGATCCCCAAGTTGCTTCATGGCCGCACGCCTAGGATCCCCAATGTTGGGAAACCCTGGAGCGCATACGAGTGGAGCGGTAGCCGACCATTCGGCGAATTAACAGGCATTTGTACCTCGACCAAGGGTCACGAAACGGATCTCTCTCTGTGAGCCAGATGGGTTTCAAGTTACCATAGAATTTGACTCTCGATTGCCTCCCGTATCGAATGCCGGGCTGGTATATATACGGCGGCATAGGGTAAACCTTGCCCTTGTGTCCCCTTCCTCCGGAGTGGATGGGTACGGGGTTACCATATGGCATTACTCGTATGTGTGGACTCGCTCGAGTGCCGTAGGGTACCGTATGCCGCTACGAAAGGGAGGCTTCCAGCGTATCGGTATGTTACAAGAGTGGCTTGAGCATCAATCATTGGCGGTGTGGGCGAGTTGGCAGACTAGCGCAGCAGCTCACAAAGGAAGGAATGGGGTTGAAGGGGGGGGGGGGAGAGGGAAAGAAGGAGAAGGGAAAAAGGAAAAAGAGAAAGAAAAAAAGCAAATAAGGGTGGAGTAGCTCTTGAGATGAATCTGCCGGACGAGCATCTCAGATTCGAACGTCACACAGGTCAATTACCAAACGGTACGGGTACCTGTACTGTCGAGTACAGTTAGGTACGGTACAAGTAGGTACCATATCATACATTACGCCCTTAAGGGGAGAAGGAAGTCATACCGAATCGCCCACCACATGAAGAAGAAGAAAAAAAGGGAAAAAGAAAAAGAAAGGGAAAGAGATAAAAGAAAAAGGAAAAAGGAAAAGGAAAGAGTTGTTTCCCCCATGTTGGTTTTTCCAATTGTCTGATTCGGTTTCCCGCGTTTCCTGCTCATCTACTTGAGATCAAACATCCTGGAGCGATTTTTCCACTTTGGCCGGGCTGCAGTGCGATAAAAAAAGAGAGCATTGTCCGGTCCATTACCAAGTCGCAACGGACGTCATGACATCTGGAAAGGCCTTGTCTTGGTCCCGTCCTGTATCGTACCGGTATCACCACACAGCACAGTAGGGTACCCGTGTCGTACTCGAGCAGTTGCAAGTGTTGCAACTGCACTGCACCGTATAGTACCAATGGTGCCTACACTTAAAATTAATAAAGCAAAACAAACAAACCAAACCAAACCTCAACATGCAAGTATGATACCGGACGGTATCGCTATCATATCCGGCTACCATTTGAGTACGGTAGCCGCATCAATTGCGAATAACGCTTTGACCTCCAATAGTATCCGTTTTATGACCAAAGAGTAGAGTCAGAATTGCGTTATGCAGGCTTTGTTCCCCTTCCTTTTTTTGCCAATTTTTTTCTCGGCGAAGAAGCATCAACAGAGAACATCGACTTGGTCGTTATTATGGTGATGATTATGATGGGCAACGCATCGGCCATTGTTGATACCTTTCGCGATGCGCTCCCATGCGGGGAGGGAGGGAGAGAGAGCGAGCGAGAAGGGGAGAGTGTGTGTGAGAGAGAAAAGGGAGTGTGAGGAATATGGGTGTGCCTTGAGTGAAACCTTTTGGAATGGGAAAACGCGGGGGCGATAGGACAGCTTACTCGAGTGCTTTTGCCACCGGGTAGGAGGGGGGATCACCGTACCGTAGGGCAAACAAAATATTGGACCCTTTCTGTATTTATTTATCATAACCCCCCCCCCCAAAACGATGCCTGTAGGAGAATCGCAGTGTGTGATTGGTCCTCGATGATGTATTATAAACAGTCCGAGAGAAATTCTATTAACGGGTATTCTTCACCCTCTACTGATTTGCTCGCGTATCGTACCTGCTTCATATCAACGCGCGCGTGCACCGGACCTCTCTGCACGCGCGCAGAGGAAGAGCAAATTATGCAGGAATTTCGCAGGGAACAATTTTTTGCTGCTGAGCCTGATAATTGCTTGACGGATCGAGCCCTTTTTGGGTAAATTAGGCAACGAACACGTCAGTGCCCATCCGATTCCAATACTTGGTATGTTTTTGGCCCTTCCCGGTAGCTAGAATCGGACAAAAAAGGAGGAGAAAAGAAAAGAAAGAAGAAGAAAAAAGCGAAAAAGCGAAAAAGCGAAAAAGTGAAAAAGTGAGGGAGTGGCCTTGTGTAGCAGCTATCGCCAGAAGGACCCATTAACACTCAAAATTGCCGCGGAAGGAGGTTCAGTCTTACGGTTGCCTAGGCAATTGCTGTAATGTATGATATGAGAGAACATGGCATTGGGTATTCATCCGACTGGTAAGGCGGTACCGACGAATGGAAAGACGTGAAGGAAGGAAAGGGAAAAGAGAGAAGGAATTGAATCCATGCAAATCACATTTCAGCGAAAAAAAAAAAAAAAAAGAAAAAGAAAAAGGGAATCATGCAACCCATTGAGATATCATATATAAAAAATAAAAAATAAAAAATAAAAAAAGGCGTCGCCCTTTTTGTTCACTTCACCATCGCGAACTCGACCAGACCTACAGTAGAAACAATGCTGATCCTTCAACCTTCAGCTCGTAAAAACCCTTCCTACACAAATGCCCGGCATCCAGAGAAGCTGCCTTCGAGCCACACATGCGAAACTCGCCAGTCATTACCATACTCGAGCACCGGTAGAGGACCTCCCATCGTTAGGAGCAAGCAAGCGGCGGAGCATAAAAAAAAGAAGGAAAATGATAAGGAAAAAAAAAAAAGTCTCTGGAAATTTCTCGAGCCTTAGGTAAGCTTAAATCGATGATATCAATCCATCTACCAGTATCTAACCTTCCCCCTTGTCAACAACCTTGTGCGATATAACAATTTAACTCACAAGCCTGCTTCACGTCAACGTGGATCGACTGAAGACCTTGTCTTCAAAATTGCAATTATAATAATAATCTGAGCCTCCCGCTCGTCGTGGGCGGCTGGTGGTGGTGGTGGTGGTGGTGGTGGTGATGGTGATGATTGTGATGATGACGATGGTGGTGATGATAGCGTTTAATATTCGCCATCTGCGAGTAGACTTTCGAGTTGAGCTCGAGCTTCACCGCCGCCCAGCGGGTGGACATGTCGGCGATGATAGGGTGCCAATCCTATCACGTTGAAGCAGTTACAACACGATACGGTACGGCGGTTTACTGGTGTCGTGCTGTAGGAGTGCACTCCACCGGCTGTGCACGGTATGATCATATGGGAGGCTTGCGCAACTCCAGTCCCGTTGCCCGTAACGCAGAGACGAATTTCGCCATCCCACCGGACCAGGATTTTTGCATTTCTGTGGCTTCGCAAAATCTCGCTTGTCGGTGTCTCGGAAAAGGGGAGAAATGGAGGGGAGGGGTGGGAGGGATACGGTAACTTTCTTTGGCTTCGAATACACTCTGTCGGAGGCATCTTTCATGGCCTTCCTCCCTTCTTTCCTTTTTTCCCTCTTGACCTACCGTGCTTATGCACAGGAAATTGCGGTACGGCTGCATAACCCAATCAGCTTATCATCATTCGCTTTCTAAACACAACCTGACGAGCAGACCCGGAGGGTTGCGGTAGGAGGAGGCATCGAGGACTGATACGGCTGCGCTTCCCCACGCTGTAGGTGCTGCAGAACTGAACCTCAGAGGGGGGGACTGCATAAAATGCGCCCTTCCCCACCACCGCCACATCAGCTTGTTCCTGCGCTGCTCTGCTCTGGGTTATCCCGCCACGATACCGTATTTACCGGGGGAGTCATCCCTGTGAGTAGATGAGGGGAAGATGACTGGAAGAAAACCATCCGATGTTTATGTAAGCGTGCTTCCTAACTCATGCAGCTTAGAAAAGCCTACCTAGTGCCTCTCTCTCATATTATAATAGAGTGGAGTAATAAGTTAATAGACGGAAATAAAAGATCTTGTCATTGTTTATTTACCAAGATACGCGATTCCTTATCGCGGGGCTGCGGGGCGAGAGAGGAGAGGGGGGTGCAGCAGGGTGGGTGTGTGAGAGTGAGCCAGAGTTACTGTTTTGGCAAGTGAGCTACTCGCACCGTGAGTCGGGTTACAGGCGGTACCGTATCATGCGGTAGCGGTAGACTACGATAGCTCTTCAGTAGCTTTTGTAGCAAATAGATGAATAAACTATGACGAGTCGAGTTAAGTTTAGGAACGCGTCTACCGGCAGGGATGGTCGCGAGGGAAGCAACGAACGAACGAAAGAAAGATGGGAAGCCAGTCTAATTCCGGAACGAAGGATCATCGATCACGGGAAAACTTGCAACGATCCATTCTTTCGAACCTGATCCAAAAGTCCCCGACTCATTACTCTCACTGCAAGGGGGGGGGGACGAGATGTGATGCAAGCGACAAATCTCACCACTCTACACCATCGAAAAAGACACAAAGCAGTCAATTTCAGCATAGCGGGAGCTCCGCTTGTGAACCTCCTACGATGCATCGCTGGCAGAGTCCGGTTACCGTATCTCGAGCAGGGTAAGATACGGTGCCGGTAAGTAGTTTGCAAGTCAAGTACGGTGGAGTCGGGTCAGGTTGTGAAGCGGAGGAGCAGGGGAAGAGGGAAGGGAAAAAGAAGAAAAAAAGAAAAGAAAAACAAGGCATCACCCAGCTTCCAATTGCTGGTTTGCGTTGTCTCCACGACCGTAGCTGCATCCGCCGGTAAAAGTGCTCTCCGATTGTCGGTTGAGCGAACAGCCAGCCAGCCAGCCAGCCAGCCAGCCAGTGAGCAGGCCAGCCCACTGCAACGTCAATTCCGGACCTTCTTTCCGGGGATGTTTTTGCTTGCTGTGCTGCGCATCTGTTCACACGCTTCTGTATGGCGAATCCCATCGGATATCCGTTGGGAAAAGGAAGCACCGCACAGACTGGAGGACGTCATTGTCGAGAAGGAAGGCCAGAACAGGGCAAAAGGTAAACAAAACAAACGGCGTCGAGTGTAGCGACTACTCGTACTGTGCTCGAGTACGATGCCGGTACTGTACCCGTACTATCACGGTAACCGGGCACCGCACCGTGGTGTGGCATCACAGGTGCACTTGCACGGTAGGGTGAAAAGAGGCTAGCGCTTCGTGACCTTGCGGAATCGACGCGAATCGCTGAGGAAATCTCGACGCGCACGCGCACGGTTTGTTTAGGGCTGGGTACCTGTTGCTGTGTGGATACCGCATGTTACGAAACCTTAGGCATCATACAATATATTATGTGTTGCCATACGGCGCTGTATCATATCATACTCGAGCGTACTCGTACAGTGGTCCATTGATTGTGACCGAGTCAGACTGGCTCTGTAAAAAAAATAAAAAAAGTCCTAGCCGGGATGACGGATAGTCGCAGGATGGCTGGTGCACTAGACGTAAGTTAACTAAGCCCTTTAGCACAAGTATCATATCATACGAGCATGTGGGCAAGTTGCTCACCATAAATTAAGCCACAATTTAGGTCAAAGGGGGGGAAACAAAACCTTGACAAAAGGTCCTTAACCCCNTCTGTGTCAAATTCCCACACACACACCGGCGACGGGGGCAGTGGTGGTGGTCAATTGTCAACAACAAAAATAACAACAAACCAACTCTGGTGTTTTGGAAACCCTTCTCTGTGAATACCGGTACCGGCAGTCTACGTCTGGTCAATTCCGATCAGAACTGCCCCCAATTCGACTGTATCTCCGTGAGTCATGTCTTGTCCCCATTTGTGTGCACAAGAAAAGCAAAGACGACATTGCATTCCAGCCGTTCCTAATACTGTACTGTACCGGTAGCTTTATCACATCACGGACCTTCCTGTCCACCTTACTTTGCAACATGCAATAGGGAGAGGGGCGGAGAGACCTGTCACAAAGAGAAAGGAGGAAGAAGAAGAAGTGGAAGCATCAGAAACAAACATACGGTAGGAAGGGAGCTGTAGGTAAGGGTCAGCTTTGGTTGCGGAGCACAGTGCCATACTTTACGATACCCAGAAGTTCCTTCTTCGGTACCCGAACCGGGGGTCTGGGAAAGTTGGAGAGGAAGGCGCAAGTTAAAAAAAAGTCAGGCACTTATTCCACCTCATCCATTCATCCATCTGTCTATGTCATGATGGCGATCTTAGGAAGGAATCCTGCAACCCCCCGTGATAATTAATCATCAGACATAGGAGATAGAGAGCGGGGCTCATTCCTGCCCTTTCATTCGGGTTCTCGTGTCTGTTTGTACTGCGCTGTATGGTATGATACCTCCACGATAATGCGCTCGTCGAGTCAATAAACCCTGAAGACCAGCCTCCGGCCAGGGCAACCACGGTCAACTCTTCACCTCTCACATATCGGTAAGAAGCCTCCAATTGAGCCCTGTGATGTGTGTATGCGGGAGAAGGGTGGAAGAAAAGTAAAATACGGAAAAAAAAACATCACGTTTTTTTTTGTTTCTACATTTTACCGGTATTTTTACCCCCCCTTTTTATCCACCTCCCCACTTTTGTGTCATCCGTGCGGGTCGTGAGAAACTTTGTGGTAATAATATGATAATAATATATTATTGTGTTGGTTAGGTTTGGTTTAGGGCTCAGGTTAGGTGACACCCAACACACGTTACGATATCCCCGCTCCCTATGAGATCGAGACGGCTTACGTATGATAGTCTACGGTACTAACATACCTCCGGCTGTCCCGAGACTCCAGCCTATTCCATTGCGATTCCCATCCATCACACGGCATATCGCCTTATTCACTGTTAAAGTACCGCTGGGATCCTCGAATAAAGGACCCTGTCTTGTCTAATCAATAAGGGCCATCATCCCTGCTCGCAGCTCGCACAGCCTGGAACATACCGGTATACGTGATATAAAAATTGCGAACAGCGCACCAAAGGGTGGCAGGTATAGAGATTGCTGCATAGGAACAAGGGCTGTTGCCTTCGCTGTGCGAAGAAGGCTTACCCTAGTCTAACCATTACTTGCATGTCCGCAGCACCTGGTAGCTTCCCGCATATAGCACATGATGGCTTGGCTAGCGAATCCTATCAAGATAGATATTTGCCACCCCTAGGATCCTAAGCATAGCGGTATGTTGAAACCTACATTACTTCCTCGAATGAAAATTGAAATATATATATATATATAAAACAAACTGGAGATACTGGCCGTAATGTGGAAATGTGAGTTGAGTAGAGTTAGATTGATTACGGCTGTGTGGAAAGGAGAAAGGGTGTCAAAGAGGGACGTCATCTTTGTCACTGTTGGTAGTTGTGTTACTTTTGAGATATATTGGTCGATTCCGGATGTTTTTGGGTTTGGAAAGAACCTTGCCCAACATATCGGGGGAGGAGGGGGTTTCATGCGCTAGTTGGCTGTACTGATAGAGCTCCCATTCCGAGAGCGGAAATTTCTGGAAGTTGACTGGAACAACTCAGAGATCGTTTAAGCGATCCTCACTGGAGCGTTTGCTGAAATTAACATCTCGAGATGCATTCCCGTATTGGTCAAGCTCCGTTATGCTTCTGCCGAAGGAATACGGAGAGAGTAATTCTGATGTGGACCACTCTGACATTGATAAAAGCCTCGCGAGGCCTCAAATCTGACCCTTCTCGGCCCCTCTAATTGGAGGCATAAACACTCATAGCAATAATCAACTTATGTTTGGCTCGTTTCCCCTCCCCGCGCCCTCTTTCAAACTGCATGAGCGGCTTGAGGAAGGAAGGTTCTGCCAACGTCCGCATCAGCTGCGTTTCCGTGATAGACTGCCAATGCCCGCCGCGCGGTGTGCGGGATGGAGATGAGGTGCCATGTGGATAATCGCAGCCTTGTGTTCGGCTGAACTGCTTTCGCCCTCAACTGCTTACCCACGGGATGTACCGGTACATGGCTGGGAGGTCTTGGAAAGTAGTTTACCAATTGATCCGATTCGGCGACGGTGCTGGTCCAGTGAGCGGACGACAGGTTGCCCCGTAGACTAGTGCAATTGGTACGAGCCTGAGCAGGTGAATTGTGCGTTCGCGGCGGACGGGTGTCACTCAAGCATAAGTGCAAGGGGTTGAGGGGGTGCTTATCATCACGAGGTACTCTTCAATCGGGGACGAGGGGACGTTGTGGTTGTCGTTGCTGCTGTTGGAATCGGTGGCTTGGCAGGTGTACTTTTTGAGCCTCACGGGGAAACTCGGCGGTTTGGCAAGCAAATCTCCTGGAAATCGGCTTGCCTAGCCCGGACGACGAGGGCTGGGTAGCCATTGTATGATATGCAATATCACTACTGTGGTATGACCATCTGCAATATTATAACACTGACGGGATGCAGCATAATATATAGAGCGGGCATCAACTCTGTCTCCAGCCCAAATTAAACGGTTATCTGCTCATTGTTATAGCAGAACGGAGGAGAGGGGTAGCAAGAGTAAGTTGGGACATAGCGATCCTGTGGCTATCGATTGTATGCAATGTGGTGCTGCAAGCAAGATGGCAAAGATACCTGGCACCCGGAAGCTCGCTGTGCGATCCTTCACCATTGGCCCCAATCCCGCCAAACAGACCAGTCGAAGGGTTATCAGTATCTGTATGATACGTGGACAGCGAAATCCGCTCCAGCTCTATGCCCGTGATGCGTTCTGGAGTATCATACTGTGATTTACGTAGGGTCATCGGTACAGTACAGAATGAAATTAAAAGCACAAATACCACATGTATCTTTTGGTCTCTCCTTTTCCTCGATCCCGAGCTTCCCACCTCCTCACGGACCCGCAATCAAACCTGAAAACAAAACAATCTCCACGAGGTTCCGTCCGTTCAAGCAGCTAACCATACCACATGAAGCAAGGAAAGGCAACCCTGTGAGCATCTGGGAGCATGCTGTCGTCGGTATATATCTATTCTTGTGAGGGTTGGTTTGCCTTTCCTGGTATGATACAATTGACTTTTTTTCATTTTTTCTTCTTCCACGGCTCGGAGTCTTCTTTCTTATCTCGTCCGCCCCCCCGACTCTCACAGGCTGACAATCAGTGCATCGCGTCCGGCGATTTTTCCAGAGCCTCGCATACTTGTACGATGTTGGGGGGTACTTGCACATTGCCTGGGTGGGAAACTTGGAAAACCGGAAATGGTATATCGTGCTGCGGCAGCTACCCCAGAAGTAGGCACAATGCAGGAACGTCTGCGATCAAGAGTTGAAATATCAATCTCTCGGGCACTGGAGAGCAATCAACCAATATCCCCCTTTTCGAGCGAATAGAAATCACACTCCCCTTTTGGAAGGTAGAGACTACGGCTAGTAGGCTTGCTAACAAACGAGTAACGCGGTGCAGTTGGTTCGACAGATTTTCACGAGCAAAGTAACATTCAGTTATCTGGGGGTTCCGTCCTAGTACCCGGTATTAAACTTAGGTACATAGGACTTATATCAACATAAAAAGCACCAAGGCCCCGCCCTGTTTGGTACCCCGTAAAAAATGGCGTTTTCCTGATTTTTACGGTGTTTTTTGTTGCATTTGAACCATTTCAACAATGCACTTTTCGGCTGTAGCTCAACTTGCAGGGCCCCCTACTAAACTTTTGTTCCGATCAAAGCTATCAGCAATGTGGATATAGCTTTTGCGCTCCTTGGCCAAAAGGATTCGGGTTCCAACAAAAGATTGAATCCGCAAGAATAGCGGCATTTTCTTTCTTATTAGGGCGCGCTAAAAAGGGCCTAAAGCATCAAAAGGCTGGTAACAGAAACCACTTACCGGTATCAACCCCAAACCTTCTTGGCTTTTATAGCCATGGAGAGTCATGAGTGGTGACTCGGTTTCTTCTGAGCGGCAAACATCGCATAAATGTTCGGTCACGCAGAAGTCAGCTAGTTAGCGGGATTTAATCAGTGCGGGCTTAAATTTGCCGCTCCATGGAAATGATACACCTGGGTGCTATTCTACAAGTGATGGACTTACTGGGATGGTGAAGAAACCGGCACTCCTCTCAACTATACTAGCCGTGGTATTCCACCGACCAATCAATGTTCTTGTGGTGCCAGATATTATACAACTGTGAATTTCTGAACGGGAACATTGATACCGTGGTTGACAGATTTAGAAGTGCACGATTGCCAAGATCAAGAAAGTGACGTCAAGGCTGAAGGGGGAGTAAAGAATGCGAGGAATAATTTGAGGGTGCAGTCGCATCAAAGGCGTCTTAAGGTTAGTCTTTGATCTTTGGTGTTTTTAAGCTTATGCCGATTTGAGTTTGAAGCTTACTTTCGATAGCCGTTTCCCCCATACAGCTGATATTTGGACCAAGCCACAGCAGCCATATGCTAGACTAATGGCAATATTCGGGCTCGAAATACCTCCGGGACTGACACTGACAAGACCCAAGACGAGAGTCGTCAATATGAAAGCACAGAGCCCCGATGATCCGGGGTTCGCGGGCTTCGTGAAGCAAAGCTTATATGGACCCGGTTGGGGGGCACCACCGAACGCTGGCATCATCACAGCACCGCCTCTTGGGACTCTCCCGATCGGAGTAGCCGCGCTGTGCCGGTAGCCATTCGTTATATAGTAGTAACTGTTTTCCTTGAAAGTTGCATTCCTTTCGAGGTCTGTCTCCTTGGGGTACGTCGGGGCACTGTACACATTGGTAATTCCCCTAACTGGAATATGTTTAATGGGTTATTACACTTGAAGGAGTCTCCCTACAAGCTGCTTTAGAGTGGCGAACTGAGGAAAGCATGGCCCGCTGGGAGCAGCCCAGTATAAATAATACCACTACATCCCCTACTTCAGCTTTTCCCGCTCTTGAAGCCAGCCCAACCGAACCGGGGTACGAGGGGAAGCAGTTTGTACTGGTTGGAACCAATGTGAAGCGAAATGGTTTGCCATACCAATATAGTCCCATTTGGGGGAGCAGTGCATCTCCTCCTGTCTCGTCCGACACTTGTTGGCCTCCTATATCCATTACGAAAGCTCAGCTTCCACCTGTAAAGCACGAGAAGTACAAGTGCCCGTGCTAAGCTAATTACCTTTTTTCGTTCCTCGGGATGAGTAAGCTAGTGATGATCAGGTTGTCGGCTAGGCCTACTTCCTCGCTGCGTCGATGGCCCGCCGTTAATGTTGCACGGCCATGGCACTCGGTGTCCGATTTTATTAACTTCTAAGGCCTCTAAAAAAGTCCTGTCTCTGGCAATGGTTATACTGCATGGATCGGCGGATAGTATCCGTTTTGCTTAACACTTGTTAAAGAACCGTCTCCTTTAGGGGACCCACTCATCTAGAGCTATCGAAAGGATGCATGTTATGATAGTTGGAAATCCCCCAGTTGTTTACCAATAAAATTCGTTTACTTCTACCGAGACTAGAGTGTCGTAATCACATGGAAGAACTCATTCGGTCCATGATTGAAGTTCCCGGCTCCCGGGATGTTTGAACCCGGTGAAGGATGTTCTGACATCTGACTTTTTGTTAAAGGGTCGAATCACCGGGAAAAGAGGCATTCACAATCTATGATATCTAAACTCAGATTAAGCCCTGCCCTCCCAATTACCGCATTCGGAGTTCAAAGATAGGGCAGAGCTATGGGAAGCCATCAGAGTTGATGCCTTTTCTTATATCGGTGCGCACTACATGTTTTTGGTGATTGAACAAAGAAGAAAAAGAAAAAAGAGAAAAGAACACTTAGCCTGGCTAGTTACATTGAAAGATGCCTAGGAAGGCCAGGAAGGGGAATCTCATACATAGTGTGCGAGCTTCGCCGATGCTGGGAAATTGGGGAGGAAAGAATCTGGATGGTTGGAGGTCCGATGAGGGGAACTAGCTTAATATCCCTACGGTACGTAAGCCGACGCGGTATCCTTTCCATTCATCCATCATACCCCGCTTAAAACAAACACTCTGCCAGTTATTGTGGGCACTCTACAGAAAGATGGCCTGAAGATCGCGGGCAGCGGGTATGGTACTTGTACTCTTTCTTCGTTGCAAGTTACCCCNCCAGAGACGCGAGGGCTGGGCCAAGATGACCAGGTCGGAGCAGAGGTCGAATGGAAATGTTTGTTCTTCCCGAAAACCCATCAGAACCGCCCCGATGGATGCACGGACACTCGGGAGTTGAATGGTTCAATGGTTCAGGAGTGGGAATGAGGCGCCCAATTTAGCGCATTGCCTTTCAGGGGCTTGCCGAACTAGGGACTTCTCTAAGGCTAGGGAGTTTCCGGAACCCGTTGACAGCCTCAATTTGATCGCTCGTTGGACCGCGGACAGCAAAGTATAAGATAGTGAGGGACGTTTGCGGCAGCAAAGTGCTCTGCCGGGAAAATATTGCTCAACCTCAACCCCCATGGGATTTTCAACTACCACTCCGATGAGAATTATGGCTCTATTGGGTGATGTAGTGGGCGATCCTCTACACATCGATAGAGAGAAGGTGGGGGGGATCTCTCAAATTTTAGTGGAGATGTTGGGGTTCAGAGGTAGGTCAAACCTTTGGTAGGAGCAGTGCATGATACCGGTAATGTCTAGGAAATGTTAATTACCATTAATTTATCTGGCAACAAACCGTTGGCATGATACTGTACGAGTACAAGTATCGTACCGGCAGTTATTTGCCAAGGGATTAACCTGTGACATGGCCGCGCTTCACAAATCAGCATACTTTTACGAAGTCAGAAGGAATGTCCGCTTGTTCTGGCTGCAGAGGTTCCACCATATCATCGCGGTAAAGCCTGAGCACTGGCCGGGTAACTTCAACACTTTGTTTGTCCCTCCCGAAGGATTCACCGTATGAGCTCTTCCAACTCGAGTAAGGTATCCGGGCATCGACTACTCGAGTAATGGCTGTCTCGGGCAAAGGCGTCCGGATAGAACCAACTTTACTCCGTGAATGGATGAATGGCGGACGGCTCGTGCAGGCGCCACGGTCATTCGTTGGCCCCAGGAATTTCGAAGGCGCCACACATCGATTCCATCGGCTGTCAACCACTCGCGCCCCTTTCTGAGACCGATCCCATGGCGCATATCTCAGTTAGCTGCGATTTAGATTCTTTCTCCTCAGTACCCCATCATACTGCCCTTTTATCGCAAGTGCAATCCCCCGATTAAGCTACCCGTGATCTGCGATCACTATCGTGAGGGGCCTGATAGGATAAGCATATGTAAGTACAGGTAAATTACTACTCGAGTGTAGAGAGCCTCCTTCTCTTAAGGGTTAAGCAGGCAGGAATGATGGATCCCCTGACTACGGTGTTTACGGTCCGATGTCAAGCCAGTCTGTAGACTACCGTATTGCAAAGCCGGGGAACCTCGGTGAACAGCTTCATCGGACGGTCGCCCTTTTTTTTCTTCCTGCCGGTCGGGTCGTGTTAATATTGGGCCGGTTAAAGCAAAAGTTATCGACTCGCCTCCTTACAACGCTTTCGGGCCGCAAGCGAGAGACGTTATCAATCGCACAGTCCCCCGCACTTATCGATAGGACGTGCCTGTTTGTCTCGTCGTGTTAATTTCCGGCCGGCCAACGGATCATCACGTCCAACCACGGATGGCTGTTTCGTTCGTTTTGGCTTTCGGCCCGCATCCACGGGTCCCTTGGGCGAGAGACTGGACCAAGGAGTCGGGTACTTTGGACGGGGTACCGGCACTACAGGGCGGACAAGGAGGATTGATTGCCGGGGTGGTTTGAGTTAGGGAGGGGCAAGCGGTGTTGTGTGACGTGAATGAGATTATCATGATCCCCGTATCAGACGGTGCAGAAACTTCTGGTTACGGCCGATGGACAATTGGGTTCCTCGAGGGGTTTCCACGTTTTCACGGCACCGGTTGGGAAATTTCGCTGGCTACTTGTGCCTGCTGTGGTTCGGGGTCTCCGTTTAGGCGTACCGGTTGATTCGTGGGGGTATCGACTTTTGGTGAATGGGGTGTTAGCCGTCTGGGGTTGGATGGGGATATTTGAGGTTTATATTCTATCAGCCAATCAGGCGCCTACTAGGGGAAATGAGGAAAAATCTGCTTAAATTACAATAGGAGAAAGGTGCTGCGGTAACCTGAGCGCTGCGGCGAGTCACTTGATGAATTGGATTTGTGCGCAGGCTCACCTGCGAGGCTTTGTTGGTGGGATTTGATTACTTCAGTATCACTCGTCTAATGAACGGGAGCGTTTCGATGGTAACGTCAGTGCCATTCTGCTTTGGAAACCTAAGGTGATCGAATACATTCGATGACAGCAACCCCCCTTTCCGAGAGTAACTCGAAGGGATGAAACTTTTCGGCTTTGGAACCTCCCAAAGTTAGAAAAGTGAGGAACGGGGTGCTTGAAAAAGAAAAGGGAAAAAGGGAAAAGGGAAAAGGGAAAAAAAAAAAAAAAAAAAGAGGGAGAGGGCGAGAGGGAGGGTAATAATCTCAATGCAAAGGGAACAAATGCAATAACAAAACCCAACCCAAAAATATGCTAGATGCTACTACTACTCAAACAGCGAAACAAGTTGATGATGATAATTAAGGAGATGAAAAGGTCCGAAGAGTGGAGCAATAAGAAAAAAATGGCCCCCTGTCACTGGTACATGACGATTTAGGCTTCTAGTAAGAAATAGCTAAGGAAACCAGCATCTATCCAAACACCCATAACCACATCACATCTTCTCAGGGATTCATGAGGAGGAACCGGGACGGGCTGGGCAGAAGCAGAGAGTTTGGTTATCGCTCTTCTGGCTCATCTTTCGGCAAGAGTCGGTATGGTCCGATCCATTTGCGTACGCTTCACCCATGTCGATAGCGACGGAACCCGTAAGCTGACCGCCGGAATTATGAACAGTGACGGTTGATTTGCTGACCCGAAAGTAGCCAGATTCGCTTTGCGGAGGACCGCCGCGAGGGTTGCCTCCTTGTGGCCGACCGGTCTCGACAAATTCAACACCGTCCCCAACTATTTCCGCGGGACGAGTTTGCGAACCGTGACCCTCTTGTGGAGCATAGTGCTGCGATGTGGATGAGGTCGAGGTGTTGCTCGAGTGGATGGAAGTGATTGAGTTGCTGCGGGATATGGATGTTGTTGTCATTGAGGATAGAGAGGCCATTGAGCTCGAGGGGGCTTTCTGGACAATGACGACAGGACGGCGGGGAGCGTTGGTTGTCATGATTTGTGTCGGTTATTCTNGGGGGGCAAAATTGTTATTCTCAATGGTCAGAGCGCACCCTGTCGGACTTGGGGAGAAGGTGATAATGATTTCACAGGCGTTCGCTATTAGCAGTCCTGCAGGCAGACCAAAGGCGTGTCGAGTTGATCGGAGAGATGGGTATGAATAGAGCAGCTGTCTGATGGGATATATAAGAATAAGGCTGGGGAAGAAGTTTTCGTCCAACCGTGCTGTGGAGAGGGGAGGGAGGAGGAGGAGGAGGAGGAGGAGGAGGGAAGAGAGGTGTCGGGACACATCCCAATATTATCTTTCCCCAACTACCGTACCGTACTCTCTTCAATGCCATCCCCCCCACACCCACCACTCACACGGGCCCGGACCCCTAACGAGCGAGAAGCAAGTGGAGTGGCACGGCTTCAAGCTTCGCACGCGCACTCGGTCATAGCGCAAATCACCCAGGGAATGATACAAAAGAAATAATTTGCTCAAGGCCTGCAACCATTCCGTGGCGATAAACCAGTCCAGGCAACAACCAGCTAGGCAAGCAAGCACCAAGCCCTAGAATCCGGGGGCGCGGTATCAGGGCAATACCTGTACTAGTACGGTAGACAGGTAGGGGAGAGGGAAAGAGGCTTAGAGTGTACAGTCAGGGAGGAAATGGACTGGAGAAATGAGGTGGTCGTCGTCATTGTGGTCCCCTCCGATAACAGCATCGTATTGACCGGTAAATGGCCTTGCTTCTTTTTCTTTTTCCTTTTTTTTTCTATCTCCCCCTTTTTCTTTTTCCCTTCGCTTTTCTACTCCCTCTGAGGCTGTTCACAGCACAGGCCTGAAGTGCAATCTTCGGTGGATCTGCCGCGGTTGTCTGTCAGGGCGCGAGAAGGACGGGGCAGAGCGTTGCTGCGCAGACTGACTGGTGTCGGCATCGTGCCCCAGGGCAGTGGGCGAGGTGGAAAAAAGGGTATCGTATCATACCATCGCTCGTTGGTCTGATGGGATGTGTTTTGTCTCAGTTGGCGGTGGTGGTGGTGAGTGGGGGGCTNGGGGGCTTGTCACGGGTGTTAGTATGGTAGAGGGCTCGAGTACTGTACCATAGCAAATTTTCTTTTTAAATTTTCATTCAGGCACACGGACGAGAATACTGGTACCGCCGGGGCAATGTCGTACCGCGACCTCGAAATCAAGTTGGTCTCGACCTCACGAGTGCCGGTACTGTATGAGTACTCGAGTGCGGTCTAGCGTATGGTGTCGTGCGCCTTCCCCATCACTCGCTCCCTCGTCCCACCGGCAATCGCTTTGCGCTCCTTCCTACCTAGCCCGATCCCTTCACCCCATACTCAACGGGAGTGGGTGAATTTCAGTGGGAGCGGAGAAGGCATCACAGGACCATACCGGTACCGTACCGTCCGGGGCCCTGCGGCTACGCAGGCTCGGTGATCTGCCTAGCATGGGCGGGTTTCCTTTCTTTTTCTTTCTTTATCTCTCTCACTCAGCTGGTCCACGAGCGGTAACCGGTACTTGGGGAGAGTGAGTGACATGTCATAGGCTGAAGTGCAGGAATCTAGAAACCTACCGCTTTCGTCTACCCGATCGGTTGTTCCGCTCACCCAACCATATCACCGTTTCGAAACCCGGGATGGTTACCGATTGCACAGCATTTGCACCCTGTACGGTATTGTTATTCTTCTTCTTCTTCTTCTTCTTCTTCTTCTTCTTCTTCTTCTTCTTCTTCTTCTTCTCCTCCTTTCTCTCTTTTTTTGTCTTTTTCACTTTTTGCTACGGCACTATTGTTGCTATATTATGATAATTGTTATTGCTCGTCATTATGACGGAAGGCGCTTCCATAATCCCGGGCCATTTCCCCTCGGCGGTGCATACCGTGGACTATGGCTGGCGGGATTGATGCGGTGCGATGGGGGCGGCTATCCAGTCCAATCCAATCTATGCCTATGGAATGGATAGATTGTGCTTTGTGAAGTACGGTACGGTAGTGCTGCCGTAGTACAGTACATTGACACCGCAGCATGATCTAGACCGTTCATCCATCTACTCAGCTATGATAGTTGAAATTTAGTTTGCGGAAGAAATAAATAAAGGTTTAATCCATCCATCCATCCATCCATAGTAATCTATCTACCGTAATCCAACAGTTAACAATCATCTCTCTGCGAGCACATAAAACAGAAAAAAAGGCTGTAGAATTTTTCTTTTTCTTTTTCTTTCTCCCCACGGGGTTAGAAGGCAAAGGAGGGGCAGACAAGTGTACTTGTACCTGCCGCCGTAAAGGGTACATACAGTGTAGAGTACTAGTACAGGCAGTAATACATTTCAACCGTACACTTTTTTTTTCCTTTTCCTTTTCCTTTCACCTATTAAATTAACCGATTATTTAATTATCATAGCAAGGTGCTTTCAAGTACAGTGTGTTATAATACTTGCACCTGTAGAGTATCATAATATCATTACCTTATTTATACGGGCACCCATTCGGCAAAAACTACCGGTACCGAATAAGCTTAATAAAAAATAAAAAAAAAACCCCCCCTTACCGTATCGCTACTTTAAAGTGTCAGTATGATACCATAGGACGGGATATATGATACAATAAAATTGAATACTGGTACCGTAAATTTCGATGGCAATCATAATGATAATTATAGTATCATAGCATAATAATAATAATAACTTGTATCATAATATTATGGTAGGAGATGGAGAGAGAGAGAAGAAAGGGAGAAATAATAATGCGGTACGGTAGGGCGGATCTCAAAAATAGTACCACCTCTTTTACAATTTAAAATTTAAGGCGTGAAGGGGAGAAACGAAGAAGGGGGAAAAAAAAAAGAAAAGGGGAGCCGCTCGGGAGGAGGAGGCAACTGCCGTATTAATAATTATATGTTTGAGTCGTGCTATGACAGGTATGGTACTGGTGCTGTACCGGTAACTG
This sequence comes from Tuber magnatum, assembly GCA_003182015.1. Taxonomy (NCBI): domain Eukaryota; kingdom Fungi; phylum Ascomycota; class Pezizomycetes; order Pezizales; family Tuberaceae; genus Tuber; species Tuber magnatum. The sequence continues at coordinate 2,597,778 of PYWC01000015.1, read as the reverse complement.
GACAAGTGCGCTGTGTTACTATTTTGAGAAATGGAAGGAGGAACACCGAAACGGAAAGGGAAAACTTGCTCCTTCTCATCGCCACCGGAGGGAAAGAAGTAAATGGAAGAAATGAAGAGAAAGGAAGGGAAAAGGAAAGAAAAGAAAAGAAAAAAAGAAAAGCAGGACCGTATGATAAGATCCCGGAAGGGATTCGCACAAAATCGCTCTCATGGTCAGGCGGATCAGGGAATACTCGGACAGGGTGGTTTTGACTGCTTGCCTACAGTACCGTATGTGTGTGGTATCATACGAGTGCCGTGGATATGATGGAGTAGGAGTAAAGATAAAGGAGGTATCATACTGGAACTCGAGTATGTAGAAGAAAAAAATGTAAAAACATGTAATTTTCATAGACAAAACAATTAACAAAACGAACAAACAAACTCCGCCTATGCAGGGCACTACGTATCCATCATTATCCATCATCATCATCATCATCACCATCAATCATATTACGGCAACTGCAACGAATAAACAAAACCGCCTCTACGCACAACTGTTTCGCGCACTTTTTTTTCCCCTTGCCCTCTCCCAACTTTTCACCCGCCTTTTCCCGATCGCACAGACTTCGCACTTGGTTTTGGAATTTCGCCTTGCGTACCGGTACTGGCTTTGGTAGGTAGCCGCCAGCCATACCATATCGCCGCAGCAAGATTACTCATTGTCAACCTGTTGTTGCTCCAATTGATCCCTCCCCTCGGTGGTGGCCGCCGCCGTCATCGTCGAGGCCAATGACTCTTTGGTCTCGGCAGGCTGGAGCCGGACTGGAACAGCGCCCATGTATTTCCCCGTGCGGAATAGGTGCCAGCAACTATTGTTAGGATTTGCTGCCGTGTTAGCCCTGTTGTCTCACTGCTGGGGGAGGGGGACTCTATGATGCATGACAGTTTGGGGGGTAGAAGGGGGGAAAAATAAGGCGGCAGAAAAAGTGTAGGTTTCTAACCAATGATAAGGGAGGAGAGACAAAAAGTAGGCAGACGGGGGGCTTGCCTTGGAGCTTCTAAAACATATCTTTTCATCGCCTCGCGGAATCGATGCTTGTATTCCCTCGGGCTGGTAACTGTTGGCTTCTTCCCTCCACCGCCGGCGAATCCCTTTTCCTTGACCCAGCTCTCGAGTTTCTTGTCCCAGGTGAAGGTTCGGATGCAGTCTTGGTGTGGTGTGACGTTAGCATAGGATTAAGAAGGCTGATATAAGGAGCAGGTGGAAAAGAGAAAGGAAAGAGGAATCGAGGGGTGTAAAAAGAGGATGGGGCCGGCCGAACAAGAAAGGAGGGGGGGTACGAACCTATTATTCCAACAACCAACTCCTTCTTCGCCTCGTCGATTCCTATCATCAGAGAATAGTCCATGACGTTCTGTCGGGACAGAAATAGCGTATCGTTCCACAAGGATGCCCGAAGAAGCTTTTTCGAGTGCTCTCTCACAAACAGAGGGGACTCGTAAATGAACTCCACCATGTTCTCGTCGAGCAATACTTCGTTCTGGTCGCCCGTGGCATGAGTGTATCGATTACGCATGGATCCCTTGAGGTCGAATATTCGGGTAGTCTTGCGATCATAAAACAGGTTCTCCATTACCAGGACATCCCACTTAATATCGGTCCCAGTCGTTGTGTTCTTAATGTATATCTGGTAGAATCCGAGCATCTTTGCAATTACAGTTGGGAGCTACGGCTCAGCTGGGTCAGCAGTGCTCTGCAGTTATAAACTGTTACAGGAAAGGGGCGCGGTGCTGCTCACCTCGTGGAAGAAAGCTTGGGACATAAATTGAAAATATGCCGGCGCAAACTTAATGAATGCGGCCGTCTCGATAGGTGATAGCGCTTTCAACACGATCCTCTCATCTTGGGTTTTCAAAAACACTGACTTTGTCTTTCCACCCTTGGAATCCCACTTGACACACCGGGACAAGGATTCGACATATCTATCTGCCACGCCGCAATTTTGTCGGAGAGCATCGAACTGTTCTGCATAAAATATCTTACAAAACATCTTCGCCGAACCCTCTTGAAATTCTGGGAAGTACAAATTATGTTAGTGCTGGGTTTGGACGTCAATCCTGGGAAAATGGGGGGATTAGGGGCATACGGTATTTAAGGTGAGTGCCCGTCGTTTTCAGTAACGAACGCTCGAGCTCAGGGTGCTCTTTGCCATCAAAGGGGTGGCTGGGAAGTGCTTCCTCAGAGCTGTGAGGCCTTTCAGTGCCCGAGGTATCCGAGTTGCGAATGAAGTCTAGTTTTATCTCATAGTCTTGACTGTTGAGGGCAAAGGCGATTAGGGAACTTGGTTCATCCTCTCGAACTATGATGTCGGAATCGTTGAACACATGATCTGTTGGGTGTCTGGGCTCGATTCATGTCAGTGATATATCTCGTAAGGAGGAGGAGGAGGTGTGCACCGGAACCTACAATGGGTACTCTAACGATGACCAACCACTCGCAGATCGCTCGGCCCAGAAATTGGAGAGTGTTTTCATCCAAGCCCTCTTCTCCTGGAGCGGTGTATCTAGGGGTGGCGGTAATGCATCGGTGATGGAAGGAGGAGGAGGGACAGTCTCCGGATCGCTTGTTAGGGATGTTTCACCATCACTCACGTCGGCGTCAGACTGAACTTGACTTGGTGGCGCAATCATCTCTTCAGACTCCTCTGGGGGCCCATTTGGGGTTAGGGGTATGACGTCCTCCGGTGAGAGAAGCTCTTCGGGAGACCCCAGAGTGACTGTTGACTCTGTGCTCTCGGTTAAATTGCTGAGATCTCTTCCTGGAGTGGGTCCCTTGACGGGAGGCTCTTCATCAGAGAGTTCCTCAACGGCCTCCCTGACGCTACGATACACTTCAACGACAGGTTTGGAAGTAGCTACTGGAAGAGCTCTGGAGCGCTTAGCTTGTTGCTGTCTTTTCTCTCGTGCTCTCTCCTTTTCGAACTCTCGACTCAGTTGCTCAAAGTGTTTGGCTAGATTTGAAACTTTTGACTCCCTGCGCTTGGGTGGTGGAATGGAGCGTGGTATCTGGGATTTCTCTTGTGTTTTCCTGGGTGTAAGAGATGCCAGCCGAGTCTTTTCCGCAACCTTCTTATCAGTCCTGATTTTATCCTTTCCTCTGATCGAATCGGGAGCCTTCTTGATTGGCATTGAGGTCGTGTACGTCAGAGGTCTTAATATAGCACCGGATGGTCCAGTTGTTTCGGGTTTTCGCTGGGGAACAGCTGGAACAGAATGGGTGCGTCCGAAAGGGGGAGGCACCTTACGTCGTCCATCAATGGGCCTTGGTATTGAGGAATCTCGAACTAGGGCCACAATTGACGAACGATGGGCCAAGCCTATTGTTGGATCCACTTGGATCTCCTGATTGACCGCCTCGACAATGGACGGGATGCTTTGGGATTTAGGGCGTGCCACAGCGGTAGGACTATTAGGCTCCGGGTTCTCGGATGCCGTTGCCTCCGGGAGTGAAGGGACAGCTTGCTCAAGAGGAAGCTCTTGTCTTGGGGTAGTATCATCCAACGACTCCCGCCGACTCTCTGGGATGACTGTTGTTATACTCGAAGCATCAGCGTTGTCTTCACTCTTTTCTAAAGTCGCCCTGTTCTCTCCCGAAGCATCGTTATTCGGGCTGCTCTCCGCATCTTCTTCAATAACTGAGGCTAGCACGTCATGCGCTTGCTTGGAAGACATTTCGCCTGGCGTAGATTCAGCTTCACTAGGTGTTGTGGTGCCGTCCACGGCGGCTGGTTTTCCTTCCTTACCTGGGGTAGGTACTCGCTCGTTATCGGATTGTATTGCTGTGTTTGGATTATCGATGAATAGCCTCTTGAGTTGGAGCGCGGCTAACCGTCGAATATCCTTCTCGGAAGGGAAATAGTCGTTATCAAACGCACTAAACCTAGCGTCCCATTCCACGACCCTCTCTTGTAGAGCTCTCAGGGCTCGGTTCAATGGTATAATCTCAAAGTACTTCGACTTGTTGTACTTTTCCTGTAGCTTCTTGATGAGCCAATTGTGCTCCGTATCGGCGGTTGCCTTTAGGGTCTCGATTTCGGCTTTGCACGAGTCTATTTTATCGGAGCTAACCGAGTTAACTTTGATGTCTCGGAGTCGTGACTTGACTGATGCAAAAAAACGATTCATCTTATCCTCATATTGGGTATAGCATTCGTTCTTTATTCGCAGGTCAATCTCGGGTTTATATGCGATTTTTGTCCGCGGCACGACGATTTCCAAAAGCTCTATTGGTTCATACTGAAAGAGGACTGTCAAGCCTCGGTATCCAAAACATCGTACGTGGTCGCGATTCAAATCGTGTACACAGCCGCCGGACTTGAGCTTCATCTCGGAGCTCCAGAAGGCAAGTTCGAGATATTTTCCAAAAGAATATTTCCAGGTGCTCTCCGACATAGGGATCGGAGGGCTAGACATGTCGGGACAGATCTTGCAATAGCTCCACATTGAGATACTGTCGTGCATCCCTTGTATGGGGCTCGGCATTTTATCGCGTACAAAGACGTTCACCCGTGCTTGACCGTGGACGTAGGAACGATGATGGTCGATCATTTTTTTGTCGCAGGTGTCACTATTGCAGGTTTTAAACGCCGTATCGCACAAATATTCGACGTATTGCCCAAGCGTGCAATCGGTTTGCTCGAGCGGCCAATCTGGGTCCTGGACATAAAACTCTAGCCTGCGTATATCCGGCCCTTCACAGGGCACCATTGTAATCGTGCAAACTAGGCTGTAAAGGATGGCAATATTCTGATGAGCATATGGATCGAATAAATCGTCGTACTGGGCAAGGTAGTTCTCCCATCGCTTCTTTTGGGTTTCATAGACATATAACGCTTTGTCATATTCCGCGTCGTGAATTGCTCGCAGAACTTCGGCCATTTTCTTCGTCATGCCATTTTCAATATCCCCGTGAACCATTTCGGGCTGGACTAACTGAAAAACTTCTGGTGGCTTGACTTTCTCCCCCTCGGTTTTTTCGGTTGTCTGAGCATGAGCAGCCATCTCCATTTCCATTTCGGTCTCTGTTTCGGGGCCCTCCTCTTCTTCCTCAACTGGTTGAGAATCCTTCAATCTGCGAAGGTATGCAAGCCTTCTCTCCAGTTCCCGCGCTCGCATGAGGAGATATGGTTGCATGTACTTCACGAAAGGAGAAGCAGATAGGACCTTTGTCTCGTGATTGCGCACCATATCCTCATAGTAAGTGGGCATAGGTATGTCGTCCGGCAGAAGGTCATCTGGCAATCTGCTCGAGATGCCCTGGGGTAAAGGCAATGAAGGGTTGGTTGGTTGATCGGGCTCGTGCTTCTCCCGCTCTCCATTGGGAATCACAGATTTTTCGGGATCTGTTGGCACTGGTTCCGATGAGGCCAGAGGAGAGGGTTCATGAACTTGCGGGGTTGGTTGTGCTGGGACGACTCCTGTGGCGGGTGTTGAAGGAATGTTGACAAATTCATCTCTCATCAAACAAGTCTCCAACTTTAGATTGTATACTACATAAACCATCAATTCGGTAATTCTTTTGACGGTTGCAAGTGTCATCATATCACCACCCCTCAGAACAATTGTGCAGCCAAGCTCTTTCGGACATCCGGAGAAATACATAAATGTCTTCTTTCGCCCTGGAATGTCGTCATGCACGAATGTCTTCACATCAAAACTCGCGCATCGTCCTATTCTGTAAGAGGGTAGAGCTAGTTTATCGATTGATGAGAAAATGCCCGCCTGGGCACATCTCGCGACTGCCTCGATGACCGATGGCTTTACAAGATGTGCAGTGGCTATTTTTGCGTGTGCGAGGCGTTGTAAAGCAACACCCGAAATGTTTTTCTCAACCAAAAGAAGAGTGGGCCGTAGAGCGATGATCCTGTTGACCATATTCTGAAGGAAATCCTTTTCCTGCGCAATAACAGGGTCTAAACTCATGAGCTGCTGTTGATGACGCTGGTATTCGATAGGGAATGTGATGATAACTATTCGGGGTTGTGGAACACTTCTTGGCATGATCTTTAATGCCAAATTCTTTGTGAAAACCACGCCAGAAACGTAGGTCGTATCTCCGGGAGTACCGCCAGGTATCCTCTTAACTTTGACGTAGTGTCTTATATCTATAGAATCTCCAACACGGACGTCGGGGTTGAGGTCATCGGTGCTTTTAAGAAGTATCGGCATGAGAGCTTTTTCCCACTTATCGACTTCCTTGATTTCTGAATCCTTTAACAGCTGCCGTAAGAGAGTTCGTACATGATTCAAACTCGCGGTATTGAGCTCGACCAAAGGCATCAGGGGTCCTCTCATTGAAGCGGTCCTAATTGCCCTAGGCGAGGGTATCGCGTTGCCCCCGGCACCGGAAAACAAGGAGGATTCGCCAACTGTTCCAACTAACGACCTCATTAAACGATGCCCTTTTCCTGATCGTGTAGGCGGCCGTGGCTGCGTATTGCTCAGGAAACTAGCGCCACGTTTTCGCGTGGACCTGGTAGGATGGAGTAAGCTATTTTTCGGCGAACCGGGGTCTCCTGTGCCAATACCACCTGCCAGAATTGGGGCCATTCCACCAATACTCCCCGGGTTTCTTGACTTTGATTTGGAGGGGTTTGACGTCTTAGGTCCTGCTGATGATGTGTTATCGCTCTGCGTAGTTGCCGCAGATGAATGAACTGCTGTACTGTTCCCAAAGCCCTCGGGATATTTTGGGGAAATGGTGGCAAATATACTCATTTGCTCTGAATCGCTAATATCTTCGTCACTCATGTACGGGGCAAGATCGGGGTCGATGATGTTGTCGGAATGAAAAGCCGGAAGTCTCCGGTGCGACCCAAGCTCATCCACGGGGTTGCGGTGGAATGGTGCGCGCTCGTTGATAACGCTTGTGTTTCCAAACCATCGATGGGAACGTGAGTGTTGCTTGTGGTGATGATGGTGATGGTGGTGATGGTGGTGGTGATGAGGGTGCCCGATAGGGTTTTTAAGGGACGCAGCTGCACCGGCCCGAGGCAAGGACACCTTCCCAGAGCGCTCAGACGAAGGGCGAGGGGGAGAAGGCAATTCAGCATTAATCTCAAGAATTTGGGAACGTCTGTTCGGATTCTTTCCAGCCATCATTCTTGTTGCTGGAATAGCCATCAAGGGCGTCGTACCAAGCCGCATATCCTTGGGCATACTAAAGGGTGTCATTGGTTCAGCTATTGGGGTAGCAACAGCACTGTTAGACGGTGAGTTGCCAGTTGGTGTTTCATTGCGCTGGTCCATAGCTTGGTTATTGTGAAAGACGATGGACGAAGAAAATTCGTCAGAGTCTGATTCATCTTGATAATCGTTTACGATGGCGAGACAAGGGTTGCAAACACGCATGGATCCCTGATGACCAAACTTTTCGCCAGTGATTAGTGTTGTACATTTGGAGCAGAATATTTGGCCGCATAATCCTATTGCGTACGTTGATCAGTTTCGTAGCCCTACTAATAGTAATTGCCCGGGAATGGGGGGTATCAAGGTCCGGACGTACGGCAATGGTGCTTTCTTCTCCAAGCCGAAAATGTGTTCGCGCATAGAAAACACTCTTTGCAAACTTCGTCTTTCATCCAAAAGTCCCTTGTGAGGTTTCCCATTCTCAATTGCCTCAATGCCTGGCTGACAGCTGAATTTCCAGCACCGGTCATGCCAGTATCACTGTTTATCCCAGCGTCATCGAAACCTTGTCTATACACCGATGAATCCCCACACTGCTTGTGATTCCCGTCATTGGATGTTGCCGCATGGCTTGATTCGGTGTCTGAACTGGGCTCTCTAGTTATCTTGAAACCAGGAAGGAGTTGGCTCTGGTCTGTGCTAATTCTCGAGACAGGGGGAGGTGGACGCTTTCTCCTCAAGGCTGAGTCGGGTAATGGGGGTGGCAGCAAGAGATGTCCGGATGAGTTCGAGTTTTGCATCTGTTGTAGTGCAGAGGAATGATTTTTTTCAAGCGGTTGTGGTAGACCAAGTGTTGACTTTATGGCAGTGGAGTTGGTAGAATTTGTGCCGGGGGGTGATGGGAGAGGAGTGTGGGAATTCAGAAACACCTGGTCCGGATCTAGCGACAGGCCAAGCCCGTTGATATCCTTTTTTGGGGGTGATAATAAGGTTGAGCTGTTAGGTTTCGTCTTCGATGGCGAGTTAGTATCTCTTGAGGTAGGCTTAGAAATGTTGGCAGGCGGCTTAGAGACCGCAGAGGCCGCCTTCCTAGAGCCCCCAAGTTGAGCAACGTCATGGCCACCCGGTAGCCTGGAATTAAGTAGAACAAGGTCATCATCATCACTGCTATCAGTGATGGCCTCTTCATCTGTCGTCCCACTTCCAAATTCTTCATCTTCGTCTCCCACGAACAAACTGCCATCGTCTCGGGCACGGCTATCTACGGCGCCATCATCATCATCATCGTCATCATCATCATCATCATCATCATCATCATCATCATCATCATCACCATCATCATCATCGTCGCCGCCTCCGGCTGCGCTTTGAATCGATACTGCAGGGGATCCAGCTGTTCCCGCTACTATCGTTCCTGAACCCCCTAAGAGTGCATTCACTGTCGAATTTTGTGGGTCCTTCCCTCTCCACTTCCCTGCTGGTTTCTGGGGACTGTTGGTGGTGTCTTGACAACTGGCAACTGTGTTTCCGATGGGCTCTCCTCCTGAAGCGTATCCGGAAACATCCTTAAATACAGTGACAGGCGCCAAGGAAGGCGCCGTCACCCCATTTGCTAATAGGTTAACCCTCGGTAGGGCAGCTGGGGGAACGAAGAGGCCGCCGGAGCTCGTGTCTATGGATGAACCATTGCTCGACACTCGCGACCCAGATTTAAGAGAGGAGCCCGGGGCATATCTACTTGTAGATCTCTTGCCTGCAAGTGGAAGTTGAAACTTTGCGGGGGATAGGGGCGGTGTAGATGCGCCCATTCCAGGGGGCTCGTCAGAAGCCCCAGACAGGGACGAATCCCTGCTCCCCGCGTTACCACGGTAGCTCTCACTGCGAACATCTCCATCTCGATCCGAGCCTCCACTT
>PYWC01000015.1:2539880-2565984 GCA_003182015.1 Tuber magnatum | reverse complement strand
ATTCCTACCACAGGTGAGGTGGATCCGAGGTGGTGGTCATGGGTAGCGCCCATTGGACCGCTCCTGAACCACCGTATCCTGCGGAAGACATCGGAAGCCCGAGACTCGTAAATAGTAGATAGATAAACCGCTTACGGTAGCTTCTGGGGTCAAGTAGAAATCAACGCGCATGGCCAGGGTGTCATAGAGAGTCTAGTTCAGCAAGGGGTCTTGACAGTTAGCCACTGGCAAGTCACCGATGTGCAGAAGTTTTCACTCCGGCGGGCAGAATGGAAATGCGCCGCAGAAACGATATGCTCATATGGTGAACGCCGACTAGAGAGTGTCGACACATGCATGCCTGAAAGGGGTGCCATGAGACGTGTCGGACCACCCTTAGCGGAGAAGGTTGTGCTCGAATAGTTGGAGTAAAGTGATAGGGGAGTTTCTGGCATAAGATAAAACTACCTGAACATCTATGCGAGAACTCTCCTACTCCTACAATCAATCCTCTCGAGACCTTAATTGAGTGAAGCGTCATGCTTAACGATATTAAGTTTTACAGTCTACTTTACTCTTACATCTGTGTGAACTTTTGGCGATAAGTTTGAAGTTGTTTGGTGCGGTCGCAACCTTGGGATCCAGCTTCCTAGCGGTGCCCCCGTTACACTGTGGAAGCGTAATCTGTAGCTTCGAAGTCAGTCCAATAAGTGCATCCTGTAGAGTGAAAGGAGTTTGACCTCTTATCCAGTTAATTGGAGCTACCTCTACCTTCTCTTTAGACTTGCGTAGGATTGGACTCTTCTCAAAACTTCTCAACTCCTCTACTTCGCTTCCTCTCTTCTCTCTATCCATCACCATTTCCTCCTCTTCATCTGCTACTGCAGTAATCTCAGGCCCTCTTCCTGAATTCGAGGCCTCACCTAGACCTTCTATTCCTTCCTGCAAATAATCTATACCATCCTTCCCATCAGAAGTCCTTCTCAACACCTTTTGTGGCCTCAGACCACTGGTATCGTGAGCTTCTATATTATCCTCTACTCTGGCTCTCTTCTCTGCCAGAGCATTTTCAAAAATAGTTCTTATAGCTGGAATTCGGGTCAAAACAACACAAGGATTTTCCAAATCTTTGCGAGCAACTGAACAGGAACGAATACAGGATACAGCTACCATGCCATTTCCACCCATGCTGGGATTTTCTGTGTTCAGCCTTGGTAAAATAGAGCCAGGTGTCACCTCTGTTGTATTTGCACCGGAGAGAGGAGGCTGCTATCGACGGTCTGGTTCAGGCAAATACTGTCCTCGTTCTTGGTGTTCTCTTTCACGGTAGATAGTATCACGTATTTGTTGCTGTTCAAAAGCAGAGACGCGAGTATTGCTGCATAAATCGGAATAATGACCTCTCAATCCACGGTTGAAACAGGTGACTCTCGAATTTGGACGGCGAGGTCCAATTTGCTGTCCTGCGAAGCTTCTGCCAGTGCCTCCAATGGTGGCCTCATACCAAGCCATGAAGAGGTTGAATTGTTCTTGGGTCATGGAAACAGGAAGACTGGATTTGTTATCAGCAGAAAGAAGAATATCGGTTCTCGCGACAGCATTCACTACTGGAGCTGGTGGAGAGTAGAGAGTGGGTACAACAGGCTCTGGTACATTAAGCTTCTGGATTGGTCCAAAAGGATCAGGTTCACCAATTTCCTGAAAAGAGAATTTAACTATCCCAGAAGCTTAGGCAAAGTAAAGGTTGGGAGAATCCTTTAGGTCGAAGGTGACTCTCTGCCGGCGTTCTTGGTCCTTCATGCCTTTGATGAAGGTGATCGCGAACAGGGAATCCATTTCCTTAAGAATTTTCCTGGATAGCTTTTCAACACAGTGAACATAATCATGGATATGCTCCAACTCCCCTTGAGCCAAAGACAATATCTCATTCTGAACAGCAAAGATGGAGGAAGCCTATGCAGCTTTAACCCCATAACGCTCACGGAACTTGGTGGCAATAGCATTGAAGTCCCTCTTATCATCTTCCGGAAGGACATAGTACCACCAATACCATGCATCACCTTCTCGCTCCAAGTTCTGACGGAAGAACCGGATCTTTGACTTTTGGGTAGCAGACATTATCCCCGGAGAAATAGTATTTTCCCAAGATAGGGCAGCCGTTTCGATATTATCGAGGTACTCCTCGACACTTTTGCTAATGTCAGTATTTCCACTGTTGAACGGCGTGATTTTAATAAGGGAACTCATTCAGTTGACAAGAAAGTAATTTAGAGCACGTGGTCCGATAACAAGATCAAAAAGTCTCTCAGGTGTGATGACCAGAGAATCCGTTTCAGAGCACCAAATGAAAGAATAAAAATCTGCCTTGCAGAAAAAAGGGTCAGAAAGGAAAAAGGTTGACAGGTAGAAAGGGAAACAAACAAATCCGATTAAAGTGCTGGAAGCACGGTCCTTTGACTATCTACAAGTAAATCGAAATTCGGTTACTCAAAAGAAATTGATAATGTTTTATCGCAGGTTGATTGCAGTTCACCTGCCGTTGTCTGTTCGCTTGTCTGTCTCCAGAATGAGAAAAATCTCCTAAGTACAGACAAAAGAAATAATTTTCCTCCCACAAAAAAACTTCTCCCACAAAACTGTCAACAGTCCAAACCCTATCTACTTTGACATCAAAACCCACAAACCAGGTTTTTGCCTCCAGAGTACTTTACATATCGCCTACTGGTAAACCACAGCCAGGGCACTGTGGAGGAGCCCCCCAGCCTCTGAACTATGATATCATAATATTATACTGTACAAGTAGTTTACAGGTATGACAGAAGCACAGCGGACGCAGTGATGGTACTATACAATAGGGTTACTGAGTTCCAATTTGCCGAAAAAGAGGTATCATCACTGTTCCTGGATGTGAAAGGGGCCTTCAGTAACTTGGATCACAAGATCATGGTCCAAATCCTGAGCAGCCTGAACTGCCCAAGATACTTGAAGAGTTCGATCTCCAGCATGTATTGTATAGGAAATGCACGATTGTGTTCCCAGGAGGGCCTAAGGTCAACTACTGGGTCAATACTGGAGAATATTTGTATCCAAGTCACTAGGACTTATGATAGTAGAGTAGATATAGTGAATAAGATATATCTTTAAGACTCATAGATTAATCCAAGCTTGAGTGCTCTCTCTAACTGAAAGGAAAATACACCCCTATTTATATGCTTTTATAGTTACCCAAACACTACCATATACCAAGGAAATCTATAGAACCTGCTAGAATCTTCTAACATAACAATGGGTCATGTGATGGTGTCACATGACCCACACAGTCACACCACTATGGGGAAATAGGATAATGTAATTTTGAACAATACTAGAACACCATAAGGGTCACCACTGTTTCTATTACTTTTTGTATTATATGTAAGCAATATGCATTTGTAGATTCTGCACTCTTAAGGGTTTATGCTGTCATATGTAAATGACTTCAAAAGTATAGAAGCAGGGGAGTCATACCAGAAGAACATTATACTGATGGAAAGAGCTGTCATGATCAGGCTAGAGAGTGCTACTCAGGTGATGGAAGGAAGGAACAGGTTTCATATGTGATCTCATTAGCAGTACTTGCGTAGGTACTGCTTCTACAAACAGGATGATTGGCTTTCGCTACTACCCTTTGCGGAGTAAGCATACAACACCTCAACATTGGAATCCACCAGGTTGTCACTATTTGAGATCAATTACGCGTTGAATTCGCGGATAAACTGGTCGGGTATGGTGTCTGATAATTAAAGGATACACCCTAGCAGTGAGCTCTCGGTTAAGGAATGGGAAGGAACCTGGCAAGGGATTCGAGACACAATTCAACAGGCACGGGAAAGGCAAGGGAAATGGCACAAATGGAAAGGGTTGCCATTGCCGGCTTATGTTACCGTGGAGTATGTGGCCGCTGGGTGGGCTAAGAAAGCGGACCATGTGATGTTAAACCAAAAGAACATCTGCACCAAGAGTCCGATGGAGAAGCTGGACCACTGGATGTTTGGCTCTTTTGTGGTCAAACATCGGGTGGGTACATGAGCATAAGAACTCCAATTGCCTGCCAGATGGAGTATCTTCCTGGTTTTCAATGTCAGGTTACTAGAACAATATCCCAAGGACCAGGGATTGGGTAGGTTCAAGGAGGTCCCTACCCTGGAACTTGTAGACAATAAGCCAAGTTACGTTGTTGAGGTTGTGGTGGATTGTCAATAGTAGAGTGGAGCAAAGGGGAAGTTCCTGTCATGCTTTGTCCAGTGCCTGGTTTCAGGGGATGGCTATAGAGCTGAGGAGAACTTGTGGGAGCCCTACAAGATGCTAGAAGGGACAGGCTTACAGGCCATGTAACGTGTGCGAGTCAGGCTCTAGTCACATAGCAGTACTATAGGAGTAGATGGCTTCTTGATCAACAAGAAGCGAGCACTGCTTTCTAAAGGAGTCTTTAAACGGTGTGTAATAGTAGATCAAAGAAGTAACCGTTCAACCAAGTATATTAAGAATACTGTCTGTCAAAGTCTGCTGTTTTCACTGCGGGAATCAGGGGTCTTTAAATACGGCATATTGCTTATCTCCAGTATGAGCGATATTCCAAAACATGGTCTGTATCAACTGATAGCACGCGAAACAATACAAGTATCAATCAATACTGTGAAACCAAACATAAACTAACCTAGTACCCGTACCGGTTTTACTCCCAAAATGAAATAACAAGTTCACCAAATAAAATTACCTAATGAAATCCTAATAGTCGGTAAACCCACTATACTCCTGTAAGTCCCCATAGGACCCATCCTTATCATCATCGTTATCCTCCAACAATCTCATATTGTCCTGCAATATCCATTCTGCCCTTTCCAGCCATTTCTCTGAACACTCCTGGCAGGGTGCTTCATACACAAAGTAACCTGATTCCTTGGAGTGTGGTAGGTCGCTGTAATTTTGGACTATTCGGTTCTGCCAATCGTCCGTTTTGATATTGATCTGTCCGCAATCGTCGCAGTAGTTGATGTAAAATATCTTCCAGTATGTGTCCAGTGGGTTGGTTCCATTGCACAGTAGTTCTTCGATGATGATGTGTTGTCCCTTGATGCTTATTTCTTTATAGGTCTACATTTCTTAGCTTTTGTACAAGGGGTAAAGATTTGTAAGAGGGTAGGGTTTTGTCTTTCGGTTTGGAGGTCCGATAGTGCAGTTTTCCCTCTTCGGAGGAGTTTGAGGGATGGCAGGTGGTATTCATGTCGCAGTGTTGACCTTGCTTAGGTGTTGACCTCGCTCAGGTGTTGACCATCACTTAGGGGGTCAGGGGATGGTAGGTGGTACTTAGTTTTGGTTTCTTACGTCTCCACTCACATCCCACATTTTTCCGTGCTCAGGTAATACCCACTTCCAAAACTGAATATGTCAGACATTGTTTTGCTCCACATCCGTCTCGTTAACTCAGTTGTTATTTCTAGGCATTTGTTGCAAAATGTATATGAATAATCAGGGTATAAGGTGTCATCTAGGAATAATATCACGGTTCACCAACAGTCCTATTAGCTGCTGGCACAGTCTTCAAGTAACTTGCTCATGGTTTGACATCGTAAGGCCGATAGATGGTATATTTTCCTTCCTTTGTTATTCCCAGTACTCGGCTTTGGCTAGCCATTCCAGGTATGCTGCTTTGTCTTCCATTACTCATTTCTCATCTTCACTGCTTTCGAAATCACTTTCAAAATGGGCTGCCCAAAACCCATCTTGTATTCCTTGGTCTGTATCAGGGCGGAGGTGTTGGATTTACAGTAGGGTTGGGCTCTAAGCTATGGTTACATGACTTATCATAGGGGGTAGCTCGTTCTCCAGTTTGTTGTCCTCCCACTATTGGTTTACTAGTTCCATGGCATCTTCTAACCCTTCGAGGGCTTCCCAGCTGCTTTCTGTTTCTAGATGTCGCGTCCATTTTACCAGAAATTGGTCGTGGTCATATCCCTTGCTGTGGTCCTGCATAATCTCCACCTCCTATTCTGATTTTTCATTAACCGTGATTGGAGGCAGCTTTGCATGGCTTCTTCTGAGGAAGGTGGTATTGTTGTTAGGGAGGTATCATTTCACAGTGGATGCCCGGAATGTTGCTTGTCGATTTCTGTACATTCTGCCATCTATTTCTGCCCTATAGTTTGGCATATGTTCATCACATTCAATTATCTTAAACGGACTTCGCCAGCACAGTTGCAATTTCTTGCTTCGTCCTGATTCCGTTGCGAAAAGTCTTCCATAAACTAATAACAGGTTACCTTTCCCTATCGGTGTGTGGTGTCCATGCCGTTTTGCTGCTGTTCTTGTACTTGTAAATTGCGACAATTTGGTAGCATTAAATGCTGTGTTTCGAATTGCTTGGTGTATGTCCAACAATACATCGGCTGCTGGAACTGCAGAATTCTTGAAATTCGCCACGGGAAGTAGTGGGTAATTTTTTCTATAAACAGCTTTGTATGGTGACATGCTAGGGCTTTCGGACTATCCTGCATTCAGGTATGCAACCATTTCCAGTATGGCATTGAACCAATCATTCTGTCCTGCATTGACTAGATTTCGAAGGGCTGTTTTTAATTCTAGGATTATTCTTTTGACTAGTCCATGCGTTTCATGGTGGCCAGGTGCCGCCTTGATGTGGTCAATTCCTAGCGATCAACATTGTTGTCACAATACAGGTGACTCAAACCGTGGGTCTGCATCGCTCCCTATTCTTGTTGGATGGTTGAGGGGTGTAAATATTTTGTTGCGTAGTAGTTCCCAGGTTGTTACAGCTGTCATTTCCTTAGTTGTAGGCATGAGCCATGTAACCTGTACGGGTACTAGGTTGATTTATGTTTGGTTTCATAGTATCGTTTGATACTTGGAGTGTTTTGTGTGCTATCGTGTGATACACACATTGTTTAATGTTTGGTTACACAATATCGTTTGATACTGGTAGTGTTTCGTGTGCTATCATTTGATACACA
The DNA here is from genome assembly GCA_003182015.1 of Tuber magnatum. Classification (NCBI taxonomy): domain Eukaryota; kingdom Fungi; phylum Ascomycota; class Pezizomycetes; order Pezizales; family Tuberaceae; genus Tuber; species Tuber magnatum. The sequence goes on along the minus strand of PYWC01000015.1, from coordinate 2,558,998 downwards.
CATTGTTTTATGATTGATTTCACAGTATCGTTTGATACTGGTAGTGTTTTGTGTGCTATCGTTTGATACACACCTTGTTTTATGTTTAGTTTCACGGTATCGTTTGATACTTGTATTGTTTCGTGTGTTATCGGTTGATACACACATTGTTTGGCAATATCGCGCATACTGGAGATAAGTGACATGCCGTATTTAAGGACCGCTTATTCCCGCGATGGAAACAGCAGACTGCGACAGATAGTATTCTTAAATATACTTGGTTGAACGGTTACTTCTTGGATCTCCTATTATACCCCGTTCGAAGCCTCCGTTGGCAAGCAGCGCTCGCTTCGTGTTGACCACGCAGCCATCTGCTCCTATTGTCCCGCTACGTGACTAGGGCCTGGGCCGAACAGGTTACATTTTTTTAACCTCCGCAAGAGGTTAAGAAACCGGCAGGGACCTGGTCTGATCAACCTATGAAAGGTCAAATAGTGAAGCTAGCCTTGGGGAGCGACAGAACCACGAAGGAATCGGCTCGGCCAACAGGACACTATTGAGTCACTAGAGACTCAAAGTGGGAAGCAGGTCCCACGAGAAGGCCTTACCTCGCAAAGGCAACTTAAGAAACCGTGAGGGCCAAAGAGCGGATTCTTGATTGACAAAGTTGAATGACAGCTAACGCGGGACTTGGCCAAGAAGACCTGTAGTGAATCGACTGACGAATTAGTTAAGGCAGCAACAAGCCTTCCTGGGCTATTTCCCCTCAGCCCCAGCAAAGGAAAGGCACCAGCGCAACCGCCGAAGAAAGATAGCATACCGGTCGGGACACCCAAGAAGGAAGAAGATGACGAGGAAGCATCCGATCACTGGGTAGTAGGACAGCCAGCAGACAAATCTCACAGCGATCATCCAGACAGCTCCTCAGACTATAGTTCAAGTGACATAGTGTGGGAACACGATATGTCTGAAGGTGAATCTGCCGGTGTAACGACCCAGCATACAGGAGCTATGGTAGCCGGAACCTACACCCATACAGGTAGCCCGGAGGCGAACTGGTAGGAACCGGCAGGCAAGTGAGTACTTGACCTACGGAGACCCGATGGCCCGGGCTCCGAGATGAGCAGACTTAGTGGACACAAGTATTTAGGTACATGGCTACGCCCAAGGTTGGTGTCAGCGTACTTAGGGACCTATGAAGGGCCAATACACAGCTAGGCTGGGTAACTAGAGAAAGGCCGAGTGTGTCTATCCCCGGAAGAGGGATAGATAGGGTAACAGGAGAAAATCCACTTGTCCACCGGACAAGATTACCCTACCCACAGAACAGGGTTACCCTGCCTTGAGGCTTGGATTACCCTGTTCAAGGACCTGAGTTACCCTACCTGCCAATACGAAGTCCCTCGGGGAGTTTGGGAAAAATGACTGGAATGTTTGTCACACGAAGCCATGCATAATACTGGAATCTGGGGTTCCGGGAGATGCTATTGGGCGAGCTACGCAGCTACGAAGAAGCTGTAAATTGAAGACATTATTCCTATCATGCCCCTCCGGCCCCGCCTTGAGGCCCGGACGTCATGGGCAAACGGTTGCGTAGTTGTGTGCAGTCTAGCAAAGGAGGATCTTTGGAGACCCGCTTGCAACACCGTATACGTTGCTGCCGTCCGGTCGACCGTAAGCTGTTCGCAGGATATATAAGGGGGCATAGGGTGGAAGGTGGAGTACCTCCTCCAAGTTGTTCGGAGTAAAACGGACCAAAACTGACGGAGTTAACGGGAGTTAACCGTGGGGGTCCCGAAGGTAGTCCCGGGTGGTGCCGGGACGACTGGGAACGTTTTGCACCTACCACGCCCAAGGATGTCCCCAACGCCATAGGCTCTGAGAGGGAAGTGCAGAGAAACTAAAAGCATGATTCCTACCGCAGGTAAGGTGTATCCGAGGTAGTGGTCGTGGGTAGCGCCCATTGGATCACTCCTGGACCACCGTACCCTGCGGAAGACACCGGAAGCCCGAGACTCGTAAATAGTAGATAGATAAACCGTTCACGGTAGCTTCCGGCGTCAAGAAGAAATCAACGCGCATGGGAAGGGTGTCATAGATAGTCTAGTTCAGCAAGGGGTCTTGACAGTTAGCCACTGGCAAGTCCCCGATGCGCAGAGGTTTTCACTCCGGCGGGCAGAATGGAAATGCGCCGCAGAAACGATATGCACATATGGTGAACGCCGACTAGAGCGGGTCGACACATACATGCCCGAAAGGGGTGTCAGGAGACGTGTCGGACCGCCCTTAGCGGAGAAGGGTGTGCTCGAACAGTTGGAGTAAACTGATGGGGGAGTTTCTGGCATAAGATAAAACTACCTGAAAGTCTATGCGAGAACTCTCCTACTCCAACAATCAATCCTCTCGAGACCTTAATTGAGTGAAGCGTCAGGCTTAACGATATTAAGTTTTACCGTCTACTTTACTCTTACATCTGTGTGAACCTTTGGCGATAAGTTTGAAGTTGTTTGGTGCAGTCGCAACCTTGTGATCCATCTTCCTAGGGGTGCCCCCGTTACAGCCCGGCGAACCGGATCCAAAATCAAACTGCCACTGCCATCCTTGTTCTTGGCCCAAAAGGAAGACTTAAAACGGCAAGTGTTCAGTCGATGGGTGGTAACAACATCTCAATACCTGGCCCTACACCAAGTGGACAAAACAAAGGAAGGAAGCGGAGCATATTTTGGAAGCTTCTGCGCCGGAAAGGCAGAAGAAGCATACCACCAAGCAAGCAACCCCTATGAGTGTGGGGAAAAGATCTGTGGAACAACCTTGATAAAGTATTTGAGAGAGCGATACCAATCCTCGCGAAACATGGAAGAACGATACAAAAGGTTCAAGGACATCTAGCAAGTACAGAATGGCAAAACCGAAAGAATAACCCTGGTCGTGACGGATCTCTTGATGTATCATGGACGATTGCCTACCGGGACAGTGTCTCAGTATAGGCTGTGACAAAGATTGTATGAGGCAATGCATCCCAGACTACCCCAGGAGGTAGAACCCATGGAGGAGGATGGTGATTCCTTTGAAAAGATAGTCAAGCAGGCAGAACGGAAGGATGCTATCCTGTATGAAACAGGGGTTTACTGAACCCATAAGCTACACCAAGGAAATAGCAAAGGATCGTCATCGCGGGATAACACGAAGAAGGATAAACCATACTGCAAAGATCCAAAAAACAAGAAAGACAAGAAGCAGAAGGGATGCGAGGTAGACACATGTTTCGAATGCGGGAAAAAGGGACACTACGCAAAGGATTGCTATGCCAAAAAAGGAAAAGGAAAGGCCGCTAAGTGGGAGGCTAGCACAAACAACATGGAAGCAACCGAATATGACGAGGTGGAAATTAACTCAGCGGAAATGTAAAGCCTACGAACGCAACCAATGTTGGCAATTAGGCCCCGTGACGCTCTTGAGTGAACGATTTACATAGAAGGCCATCCAGCAAAGGTGCTGTTCGACACGGGAACAATCGGCACTGACATAGTTAGCGCCACCTTTATCTCTACCCATGGCAACCCTACGGAACCCCTACACCAAACAACAACAGTCAATATGGCTATAAAAGGATCCCACTGTTCAAGCCACAAGAAATGTGGACTGACTGTAGGAATTGGGAAAAAGAAATGGACTGATCAGGAGATTTTGGTAGGAAACTTGGCAAAGTACGACGCCCTGATTGGAATGCCATTCCTGAAAAGACATAATGCTCTTATCAGGTGTGGAGATACCGTAGTGGAATTTCTCCATGATAAGCTATGTGTGCTATGCAAACCAACAAGCGGGGAATTCCGAGCCGCTGTGGCAGACACCACCACAACAACATTGTTGGAAGAATACAAGGATGTATTCCCGGACAAAGCTCCTGAAATGCTACCACTAGTGCATAAGATTAGCCACCACATCCGGCTAAAGGATCCAACCGACCTACGAAATCAACCAACATACTCGATCCCCGAAGCCTACAAGGAAAAACTCACAAACTGGATAAACGAGAAATTACGAAGTGGAGTGAATGTACGACAAGGGGTACCTGGAGCGGCGCCGATGTTTGTACAACCAAAGTCAGATGGAATGATCCGCCCCCTGGTGGACCTGAAACTGAGAAATGACAACACAATCATGGATAGTCCTTCAATTCCAAATCAACCGCAGATCCTTAACCGAACAGGCCGAGCAAAATTCAGGAGTAAGATCGACCTAAGCTACGCATACTTCCAAACACGCGTGGACAAGGACAGTGTTAAGTTCAACTTATTCAAAACACCATTCGGAGGCTTTGTGAGCAAAGTCATGCTCCAAGGAGACATGAATGCAGCAGCAACATTTATGCGAATAATGGAGGACCTCCAAAGCGAATATTTACATCATTTTGAATGGGTCTACATTGATGATATTCTCATATTTTCAGACACATCAAAGGAACACGAACAACACATACGCCAAGTATGTGATCGACTTGTGAAAGCAAAATTCTACGCGAGCAGGAGGAAATCAGTACTGTTTGCGGACAAATTGGAACTATTAGGACACATAGTGGACAATAAGGGAATCCATGCTTCCCCCCAGAAAATATTATCCATTCCAGAATAGGAAACATCAAAAAACAAGAAGGAATTGCAATGATTCCTAGGAATAGTGAACTATGTGGCCCAGTTTCTCCTAGACCACGCTACATTGACGGCACCACTAACCGACTTAACGGGAAATCCCGAATTCGTATGGACAACAACCCACCAGACCGCATTTGATATGGTCCGGAAGAGGATTATCGATCACCAAGTCATGCGACCAATAGACATATGGAGCAAGGAACCCATTTGGTTGGTTACAGACGCCTCAGATTTAGGGGTTGGAGCATGGGTGGGACAAGGATCCACTTATGAGACGGCACGACCAGCCGCATTACACAGCGGAAAGTGCACCAACGCTCAGATGAACTATGGGACCACCGACAAAGAGGCCTTAGGGATAGTGGAAGCACTTAATAGGTTCCACAATGTACTAATGGGAAAGTCCTTCACGGTAGTCACAGACCACCAACCCTTAACACACCTGCGAACGGTGAAGAACCCTCGCAGAAAACAAGTGAGATGGTTAAGTACCTGGGGAAAATATGATGCGAAAATAGTCTATGCACCGGGAAGCACGAACTATTTGGCTGACCCCCTTTCCAGGATTTACGTGGGAGAACCAAAACTTGAATCCACTCTATGTCCGTGATCACACAAAAGAAGCGGATGACATCTCGGATAACACAGTCTATGAGCAAGAATGGAACACAATGGAGCCTACGCAGGAGTTCTCCTTTACTTCCCCTCCTTTCTCCTATACCGAGTACCCCAACCAGGCCCCTGTACCTCCCGAAAGCCCCTTCGCAATTACTGCAGGAAACGATTGGGGCGACCAGTGTACCCTGCGAAGTACGCCACCAGAAGAAATCCAACATAGTGCCCTACACTACTCAGACTGTTACGTGGATCATTGCCTATATCATCAAAGCGAGATCAAATCCACAAACAACCATCCGAGACGACAGGGAAAGTCGACCCCTTATCCACCCAGTGAAGGGCAGAGCCCCCCAAGTACAGAAAGAGACACGAGCCCCCCGCAGTCCCCTGAAATCCATGACTGGGAATGGCAATAAACTACAGGCGAACGACCAATTAGTGCGGGAGCAGGACCGTTCACCCTTGCCCAACCAATACCCAGGTCTTATGCAATTCAGGCACTGCTAAACACGGAGGCCCCGGCATTCCAGATGCCGGAGCCAGAACCAATAGAACGTCTTACGACCGAGACAATAGCGGCATTCTGAATGCCAGGACCGGATAGCCCACCACTTATTAGGCGAGTGGAACGGCTAGGAAGCCTTACCAATGAGACGATAGTCTCGGTAATGCCCCCGACAATGACAGAATATCGGCGCAGACTTTATGCTGTCTTAGAAGACAATGGGGAGGAAGACCTAGCTGTGACAACAAGAGGAAGGGAGATAGAAGATGAACGCGACACCTTACAAACAATCAATGAAATGATCGGAACGTTCCGAACACACATGGTAGCAGGATACCTGCAAGAACCAATTTGGAAAAAGGTAAATGGGAATATGGACTCCACAGGAGATTTGTCTTCTTGCACGGTTGCAAACGGAATGTTATACGCAAAAACCAGATACGGAGAAGACTGCCTGTATATCCCGAAAGGCGCCGCATATGGAAATACAATATTAAGACAACATGTCATTAGTGAAATACACAACAAAGGTCACCACAGTGTTGAAAGAAACTTACGGTACGTAACGGAGTACCTATTTTGGCCTGGAATGTGGAAAGACTTTAGCGTGTATGTAGCCCAGTGCCACACATGCCAGGTGAATAAGGAGCCTACAAAATTGCCAGAAGGAAAGGCTCAAACAATTACCCTGCCATCANTGGCATAAGATAAAACTACCTGAAAGTCTATGCGAGAACTCTCCTACTCCAACAATCAATCCACTCGAGACCTTAATTGAGGGAAGCGTCAGGCTTAACGATATTAAGTTTTACCGTCTACTTTACTCTTACATCTGTGTGAACCTTTGGCGATAAGTTTGAAGTTGTTTGGTGCAGTCGCAACCTTGTGATCCATCTTCCTAGGGGTGCCCCCGTTACAGCCCGGCGAACCGGATCCAAAATCAAACTGCCACTGCCATCCTTGTTCTTGGCCCAAAAGGAAGACTTAAAACGGCAAGTGTTCAGTCGATGGGTGGTAACAACATCTCAATACCTGGCCCTACACCAAGTGGACAAAACAAAGGAAGGAAGCGGAGCATATTTTGGAAGCTTCTGCGCCGGAAAGGCAGAAGAAGCATACCACCAAGCAAGCAACCCCTATGAGTGTGGGGAAAAGATCTGTGGAACAACCTTGATAAAGTATTTGAGAGAGCGATACCAATCCTCGCGAAACATGGAAGAACGATACAAAAGGTTCAAGGACATCTAGCAAGTACAGAATGGCAAAACCGAAAGAATAACCCTGGTCGTGACGGATCTCTTGATGTATCATGGACGATTGCCTACCGGGACAGTGTCTCAGTATAGGCTGTGACAAAGATTGTATGAGGCAATGCATCCCAGACTACCCCAGGAGGTAGAACCCATGGAGGAGGATGGTGATTCCTTTGAAAAGATAGTCAAGCAGGCAGAACGGAAGGATGCTATCCTGTATGAAACAGGGGTTTACTGAACCCATAAGCTACACCAAGGAAATAGCAAAGGATCGTCATCGCGGGATAACACGAAGAAGGATAAACCATACTGCAAAGATCCAAAAAACAAGAAAGACAAGAAGCAGAAGGGATGCGAGGTAGACACATGTTTCGAATGCGGGAAAAAGGGACACTACGCAAAGGATTGCTATGCCAAAAAAGGAAAAGGAAAGGCCGCTAAGTGGGAGGCTAGCACAAACAACATGGAAGCAACCGAATATGACGAGGTGGAAATTAACTCAGCGGAAATGTAAAGCCTACGAACGCAACCAATGTTGGCAATTAGGCCCCGTGACGCTCTTGAGTGAACGATTTACATAGAAGGCCATCCAGCAAAGGTGCTGTTCGACACGGGAACAATCGGCACTGACATAGTTAGCGCCACCTTTATCTCTACCCATGGCAACCCTACGGAACCCCTACACCAAACAACAACAGTCAATATGGCTATAAAAGGATCCCACTGTTCAAGCCACAAGAAATGTGGACTGACTGTAGGAATTGGGAAAAAGAAATGGACTGATCAGGAGATTTTGGTAGGAAACTTGGCAAAGTACGACGCCCTGATTGGAATGCCATTCCTGAAAAGACATAATGCTCTTATCAGGTGTGGAGATACCGTAGTGGAATTTCTCCATGATAAGCTATGTGTGCTATGCAAACCAACAAGCGGGGAATTCCGAGCCGCTGTGGCAGACACCACCACAACAACATTGTTGGAAGAATACAAGGATGTATTCCCGGACAAAGCTCCTGAAATGCTACCACTAGTGCATAAGATTAGCCACCACATCCGGCTAAAGGATCCAACCGACCTACGAAATCAACCAACATACTCGATCCCCGAAGCCTACAAGGAAAAACTCACAAACTGGATAAACGAGAAATTACGAAGTGGAGTGAATGTACGACAAGGGGTACCTGGAGCGGCGCCGATGTTTGTACAACCAAAGTCAGATGGAATGATCCGCCCCCTGGTGGACCTGAAACTGAGAAATGACAACACAATCATGGATAGTCCTTCAATTCCAAATCAACCGCAGATCCTTAACCGAACAGGCCGAGCAAAATTCAGGAGTAAGATCGACCTAAGCTACGCATACTTCCAAACACGCGTGGACAAGGACAGTGTTAAGTTCAACTTATTCAAAACACCATTCGGAGGCTTTGTGAGCAAAGTCATGCTCCAAGGAGACATGAATGCAGCAGCAACATTTATGCGAATAATGGAGGACCTCCAAAGCGAATATTTACATCATTTTGAATGGGTCTACATTGATGATATTCTCATATTTTCAGACACATCAAAGGAACACGAACAACACATACGCCAAGTATGTGATCGACTTGTGAAAGCAAAATTCTACGCGAGCAGGAGGAAATCAGTACTGTTTGCGGACAAATTGGAACTATTAGGACACATAGTGGACAATAAGGGAATCCATGCTTCCCCCCAGAAAATATTATCCATTCCAGAATAGGAAACATCAAAAAACAAGAAGGAATTGCAATGATTCCTAGGAATAGTGAACTATGTGGCCCAGTTTCTCCTAGACCACGCTACATTGACGGCACCACTAACCGACTTAACGGGAAANACACACCGACTATTCATACACATCTGCAACAAATGCTTGGAAATAACAACAGAATCGACAGGACGAATGTGAGGAGAATCAGTGTCAGATGTTTTCCGCTTCGGTAGCGGGTGCTACCTGAGTACAGAAAAATGTGATGGTTGCATGGAGATGGAAGAAACCGAAATTAAGCAGCAACCCCTTTCTCATGAAGACCTAAGTGAGGCCAACACTTAAGCAAGGTCACCATAGAAACATAAATACTGGCCACCAGCCCTCTAAACCGCCGAAGAAAACAGACCACTACCAGAGCTCCAAACCTTTAACCTCTTACGAAACCTTCACCTATAACAAATTACTATTACGAAAAGCAAATGTCCACCTACGCAGAAGTCAGCATAAAGGGATGAGACCTCATTTTGTGCTACCTGCTTTACTGAGAAATAATTCCAGAAGACGAATACTGGAAGATGTTTTATATTGATCACTGCGGAGATTGCGGATGGGTGGATGTGGAGACAGAGGAATGGGAGGACCGGATAGTACGGAACTTCATGGACCTGCCACACTACTGGGAGTCAGGTTGCTTTGTGCGTGGGGCACCATGTGGAGAGTGTTCGGAGAGATGGTTGGAAGGTGTGGAATGGATGTTGCAGGATGACTTGAGGTTGCTGCATGATTGCGATGACGATGAGGATGGGTCCTTTCCGGAGAATTGCAGAACCACTGGCTATCAGGATTTCATTAAGTCATTTTACTTGGTCAAATTGTTATTTTATTTTGGGAGTGTAACCGGTACGGGTACTAGGTTGTTTTATGTTTAGTTTCACAGTATCGTTTGATACTTGTAGTGTTTCGTGTGCTATCGTTTGATACACACATGGTTTTATGTTTAGTTTCACACTATTGTTTGATACTTGTATTGTTTCGTGTGTTATCGGTTGATAGACACATTGTTTGGTAATATCGCTCATACTGGAGATAAGTGACATGCTGTATTCAAAGACCACTGATTCCGGCGATGGAAACAGCAGACTTCGACAGACAGTATTCTTAAACATACTTGGTTGAACGGTTACTTCTTGCATCTCCTCTTACCCCCTGTTCGAAGCCTCCTTTAGCAAGCAGCGGTCACTTCGTGTTGATCACGAGGCCATCTGCTCCTATCGTACCGCCACCTGACTAGTGCCTGGCCCGAACACGTTCCAAGCCATGCGAATCCCGAAAACCTATCTACTGCAATCAGGATTGTGTCATATCCCCATGGGTTAGGGAAGGGTCCCGCAACGTCAATGGCTATTGATTTGAAAACTACTAATGGTAGGACGATTGCCGTGGCCTTTCCTTCTGGTAACTTGGTGGGTCGTTTGTTTATCTGGCAGGTGTGGCATGGGGCCACATATACTCTGAAGTCCTCCCGCATTTCAGGCGAAAATAGTTACTCGGTAGCGTACCGTAAGTTTCGTTCAGAACTGTGGTGGGCTTTATTGTGGGTTTTGGTAATGACGTACTCCCTTAACATCGTATTTCCATATGCGGGGCCTTTTAGAATATACAGGTAGTTTTGCCCATATCTGGTTTTTGCGTATAGTATTCTATTTGCAACCATGTAGGACGATAAATCTCCTGTCGAGTCCATCCTTTTATTGCTTCTTGTCCATATCGTTTCCCTCCGGTATGCTACAACCATGTGGGTTTGGAATGTCCCAATCACTTCATTGATTGCCTGTAATATGTCATGCTCGTCATCTATTTCGCTTCCTCTGGTCGTTTCAGGTTGGTCATCCTCCTTGCCATCCTCCAAGACATCATATAGCCCCCGCTAGTATTTAGTCATTGTTGGGGGAATTAGTGTAACTACCCTTTCATTGATGAGGATTTCTAATTATTCTGCTCGGCTAACAGGTAGTGGGCTGTCTGGTCCTGACATTCGGAATGCCGCTATCGTTTCATAGATAAGGTCCTCCATTGGTTCGGCTCATCTGATCAGTGGTGGACTGTCCGGTTCTGGCATGCGGAATGCTGGGGCTTCCGGTTTCCGCAGTTGTAATGACCCAGCATACAGGAGCTATGGCAGACAGAACCTATACCCATACAGGGAGCCAGGAGGCTAACTGGTAGGAACCGGCAGGGAAGTAAGTACTTGACCTACGGAGACCCGATGGCCCGGGCTCTAAGAATGAACGGAATTGGCTGGTCAGGGACTTGGGTACCTGGATACATATGGGAGCGGTGTCAGCGTACTTTGGGACTTCCGAAGCGGCAGTTGCTCAGCTAGGCCAGGTAACAGGAGACAGGTCAGAAAGGTCTGTCGCCGGCGACGGGATAGACAAGGTAACAGGGAAAAGTAACTTGTCTGCCGCACAAGGTTACCCTACCCTGGGGATCAGGTTACCCTGCCATGGGGCTTGGGTTACCCTGCCCAAGGGCCTGAGTTACCCTACCTTTCAATAGGAAGTCCCATGGGGAGTTTGGGAAAAATGACCGCAATGTTTGTCACGCGAAGCCATGCATGATACTGGAATCTGGGGTTCCGGGGAATGCTATTTGGCGAGCTACGTAGTTTCGAGTAAGCTGTAAATTGAAGACATTATTCCTATCATACCCCTCCGGCCCCGCCTTGAGGCCAGGACGTCATGGGCGAACAGTTCTGTAGTTGTGTGCAGTCTAGCAAAGAGGAATACTTAGAGACATGCGCGCAACACTATATACGTCGCTGCCATCCGGTCGACTGTAAGCTGTTCGCAGGATATACAAGGGGGCATAGGGTGGAAGGTGGCGTACCTCCTCCAAGTTGTTCCTAGTAAAACGGACGAAAACTGATGCAGCTAACGGGTATAAACCGCGGGGGTTCCGAAGGTAGTCCCAGGTGGTGCCGGGGCGACTGGGAGAGTTTTACACCTACCAAGCCCGAACGTGCTCCCAACACTATAGGCAGAAAGGGAAGTGCAGAGACACTAAAAGCATGATTCCTACCACAGGAAAGGTAGATCCCAGGAAGTCGTCATGGGTAGCCCCCATTGGATCACTGCCGGACCACCGTGCCCTGCGGAAGATACCGGAAGCCCGAGACCCATAAATAGTAAATAGATAAACCGCTCACGGTAGCCTCTAGAGTTAAGTAGAGATCAATGCATATGGGAAGGGTGTCATAGAAAGTCTAGTTCATAAGGTGCCTTGACTGTTAGCCACTGGTAAGACACCAATGCGCAGAAGTTTTCACTCCGGCGGGCAAAATGGAATTGCACTGCAGAAATGATAGCCGCATAAGATGAATGCCGACTAGAGTGTGTTGACACATGGATGCCCGAAAGGTGTGCCAGGAGACGTGTCGGACCACCCTTAGTGGAGAAGGGTGTACTCGCACAGTTGGAGTAAGCTGATGGGGGAGTTTCTGGAATAAGATAAAACTACGTGAACTTCTATGCGAGAACTCTCCTGCTCCAACAATCAATCCTCTTGAGACCTTAATTGAGTGAAGTGTCAGGCTTAACGATATTAAGTTTTACTATTACTTTACTCTTACATCTGGGTGAACTTTTGGCAATAACTTTGAAGTTGTTCAGTGCGGTCGCAACCTTGGGATCCATCTTCCTAGGGGTGCCCCCATTACAGTATATCATTAAGCAAGCCCCTCGCTTAACTCCTCTCCTGATTAATTCTTTTCGACCTTCCGCACTGACCTTGCATGAATACTGGTAACCTTGCCTCGAGCAACTAGCCCAGGGTGGAAAGCGCAATGGCTAGTATGGAACTTCGAACCAGAATTGAATCCAACTTGGATTCAGACCTTGACCTTGATGAGAACACCGCCAACACGTTTCATGCATCGGTTTTTGCGGATGTTCGCGGTATTCACTGGGACGGCCACCAGCTACTCTTGGAGCCCGCTCCTATTCAGTTACCGGCTGAATGTCTTGACCTCCTGATTACGGACTCTCGCGCCGCGGCGCTCTCATTTTTCCAAGACCCCACCTTAGTCCACAACATGCTCCCTCCCCTGCCGCAGGGAGTTCCCTTTAGCGAGTTCTCCTGCGAATTTGTCGAACCTTAAATCGTCACGGAAGTAGCCCAGTCGATTGAGGAAGCGAAATGGGAACGGAAGAACTGGAACAACCAGCAGCAGCAGGTGTTCCGAATAGCGATCACTACGGCAGCGGTGGAATGGATGAAGGTACAGCAGGAGGAATACCTGCGGATGATAAGGGATCACCAGGAATTGAAGACTCTGATGCCAGCCTTGGAAAAGGGTTTTGAGGGAGGGTATAGTATTGATGCTGAGAATGATGTACTGATGTTAGAGGCCGTGCCCCCACTCCCACTCGTCCATACCAAGTCCGAGAATTTCAGCATGGAGTTGGCCATGAGAGCCAGAGACGATCAGTGGAGGGCATACTTGAGCCCAATCGGTATACAGATGTTGGAAAGCCTGAAAGGTGAGGGCTACAGTTATCCCTCCTCCTTCTCAAGAGCATCTACAGGCTCCCTTTCAGTTCCCCCCTCAATTGGCCGCAGTAGGTCACGCAGCCCAACAGTCGGGCCAACTGATGGACGTCAAGGAAGGAAAAGGATGTCCAAACCAAAGGGTATCATGGTACCTGATACACCTGACCCTACTCCTCGCCCGACCCCGGCTGCAAACATTTGCCCTGCAACACCTTCAGTTGCAACTCCCGTACCTCCCATTGCCGCCCCAAGACCCACACCTCTGCCAGTTTCGTTGCCCGCTCCAGATACCTTCCCTGCTACAGCATTCCCACCAGCAGTNACAAGAACAGGTGGTATGTTCCCAAGGGTCAGAATCTGAAGCAGACAATCATGAAGGCAGAACATGACTCCCGAATCACAGGACACTTCGGGACTTAGAAGACTATTGGCAGGGTTAGGGCTAACTTCTATTGGCCTAAGATGGATGAGCACATCACTGACTACGTGCGGACATATAATGCGTGGCAAAGAAATAAATCAATCAGGCACAAGAGGTTCGGGCTGCTGGAACCGATTGGTATTCCTATGCGGCCGTGGACAGCGATTACAATGGATTTCATTGTAGCGCTGCCAGAGTCGGAAGGGTATACCAAGATCTGGGTCATAGTGGACAGATTCTCGAAAATGGCCCATTTCATACCCCTGACCACGGAGGTACCTATCAAGGAGCTTGCCTTGATATTCCTGAAGGATGTTTGGCGCCTTCATGGACTGCCAGAGTCAATCATCTCCGACCGAGATAGCCGATTCACATCCAAGTTCTGGATCAGTCTAATGCACTTGTTGCAAGTGAAACTAGATGTTTCGACTGCATTCCACGCTGAGACTGATGGGCAGACCGAGAGGGTTAATCAGACACTGGAGCAGTGCTTGTGTAGTTACTGTTCCTACCAACGAGATGGTTGGGTTTCGCTGTTATCCCTTATGGAGTATGCGTACAACACCTCAACATCAGAATCCACCTGGTTGTCACCTTTCGAGATCCACTATGGGCTTAACCCAAGGACAAACTGGTCGGGTATCGTGTCTGATAACCAGGGAATACACCCTAGTAGTGAGCTTTTGGTTAAGGAATGGGAAGGAACTTGGGCATAGAATTGAGAAACGCACCAACGTGCACAGGCAAGGCAATGGAAATGGCATGATCAGAAAAGGTTGCCATCACCGGACTACGTTACCCTGCAGTATGTGGCTGCTGGGTGGGCAAAGAAAGTGGACCACCTGATGTTGAACAGAAAAAACATCCCCACGAGGCGTCCGATGGAGAAGCTGGACCACTGGATGGTTGGGTCTCTCGTGGTGAAATGTCGGGTGTGTAACCGAGCCTATGAACTCCAACCGCGTACCAGATTGAGCATCCACCCGGTTTTCAATGTCACGTTGCTCAAACCCTATCGTGAGGATCCGGAAGCAGGTAGGGTAAGGGAGGCCCCTACTGCAGAACTGGTAGACAATGAGCCCAGTTATGTTATCGAAGCTGTTGTGGACAGGCGATGGTATGGAGGAGCGAAAGGCGAAGTTTCCGTCGCGCTTTGTCTAGTACCTGGTTTCATGGGAAGGCTACGGGGCTGAGGAGAATTCATGGGAGCCCTATGAGATGCTAGAAGGAACAGGCTTACAGGCCATTCGGGATTTCCACCAAAGATATTTGTCCAAGCCCAGGGACCATAGGGTCTTGGGGGAATGGAGTTGGGGGAATAAGAGAGGACGCTAACGGTCTGGGATGAACTGTAGAAAAGAGGGGAGTGATGTAACGACCCAGCATACATGAGCTATAGCAGACAAGTAAGTACTTGACCTACAGAGACCCGATGGCCCGGGCTCCGAGAATGAACCGAATTGGCCCGTCAGGGACTTGCGTACCTGGATACACCTGGGAGCGCTGTCAGCGGACTTAGGGACTTCTGAAGGGGCAGTTGCTCAGCTAGGCCGGGTAACTGGAGACAGGTCAGAAAGGTCTATCGCTAGCGACGGGATAGACAGGGTAATAGGGACAAGTAACTTGTCCGCCGGAGAAGGTTACCCTACCCTCGGGATCAGGTTACCCTGCCTTGGGGCTTGGGTTCCCCTGCCCAAGAGCCTGAGATACCCTACCTTTCAATACGAAGTCCCACGGGGAGTTCAGGAAGAATGACCGGAATGTTTGTCATGCGAAGCCATGCATGATACTGGAATCTGCAGTTCCGGGGAATGCCATTGGGTGAGCTACGTAGCTTCGAGGAAGCTGTAAATTGAAGACATTATTCCTATCATACCCCTCCGGCCCCTCCTTGAGGCTCGGACGTCATGGGCGAACGGTTGTCTAGTTGTGTGCAGTCTAGCAAAGAGGAATCTTTGCAGACATGCTGCCACCACCGTATACGTTGTGGCCGTCCGGTCGACCATAGACTGTTCGCAGGATGTAGAGGGGGGCATAGGGTAGAAGGTGGAGTACCTCCTCCGAGTTGTTCGGAGTAAAACAGACCAAAACTGACGGAGTTAATGGGTGTTAACTGTGGGGGTCCCAAAGGTAGTCCCGGGTGGTGCCAGGGCGACTGGGAGAGTTTTACACCTACCAAGCCCGCACGTGCTCCCAACGCTATAGGCTGAAAGCGAAGTGCAGAGAGACTCAAAGCATGATTCCTGCCACAGGAAAAGTAGATCTGAGCAAGTGGTCATGGGTAGCGCCCATTGGATCACTCCCGGACCACCGTGCCCTGCGGAAGACACCGGAAGCCCAAGACCCGTAAATAGTAAATAGATAAACCGCTCANAGGCTAACTGCCTGGCAGAGCAGGGGTGGTTAGTGTTCATGACCGATGAAGAGTTACTAGCCGAAGACCCTGGTAATGTGTACATATTGGGAATTGTGCAATTCGCCGATGAGGCAGGTGCCGACATTACGGTTAAGCTACTCCCCGAGTATAAGCACTATGGGGATATCTTCAGTCAAGAACAGATTGAGGCATTACTGGAGCACTCGAAGTATGACCATACGATCGAGTTGCAACCTGGAACTCAAACTCCATTTGGGCCTATATATCCATTATCGGAAAAGGAGCTTAAGGCAGTCCGGTAATATCTCAATGACATGCTACGAACGGGAAAGCTGCGGCGATCCAGTTCCTCAGCAGCAGCCCCTATCCTCTTTGTGCCAAAACCAGATGGTACATTAAGACTGATAATAGGTTAGCGAGGGCAGAACAAAATCACGGTGAAGAGCAAGTATTCTCTACCATTGATGAACAAACTGCGAGATAGGTTACGAAAAGCCGTTGTGTTCACCAAATTGGACTTAAAGAACGGCTACTACCTTCCGAGAATGGCAGAAGGTGAGGAACGCAAGACAGCCTTTCGGTGCAGATATGCACCATATGAATACACGGTCATGCCGCTTGGGTTGTGTAATGCCCCGGCAACTTTCCAAAGCATGATAAATGAGGTCTTTTGGGATCTGATGGACCAAGGAGTCATCGTGCACATGGATAACAACCTGATCTACTCCGAAACCATGGAAGAGCACGTCGCACTGGTGAGGTGTGTGATGGAGAAATTGTGGAAAGCTAGACTATGTGTAAGCATGAAGAAGTCCAGTTTCCACCAACGTGAGGTTGAATTCCACGGATACAAGATGTCCGATATGGGAATCTCTATGTTGTCCGAGAAGGTGCAGACAATCAGGGATTGGTCACCTCCAACATGCGCATCGACGTTCAAAGCTTTATGCTCTTTGCCGACTTCTATCGTCAGTTCATAGAAGGGTTCAGCAAGATAGCGAAACCTCTGACGGACTTGACAAAGAAGAATGTCCGACAGGAATAGACACCTGCATGTGAGCAGGCCTTCAACCATTTGAAGGAAGCATTCACGTCCAAACCTGTTCTAGAACATTTTGACCCTGAACCGCCAACCCAGCTGGAAACTGACGCTAGTGACTTTGCATTAGGAGCCGTTCTCTCCCAGTTCTGAGAATATGAGAGATGGCATCCAGTGGCCGATCATAGTAGAAAGTTTCACACAGCAGAGATTGATTATGATGTCCATGACAAGGAAATGACAGCCATTGTGGCGGCGTTCAAAGAATGGGATCATTTGCTACGCTCGGTAACGGACCAATTGGTGATCTCTACGGAGCATAAGAATTTGGAGTACTTCGATAGTACCAAGGTCCTTAACCAAAGGGAGCACCGCTGGGCTAAGTTCCTGCTACCGTTCAACTTCAAGGTGGTTTGCGGAGAAGGACGGTTGAATGAAAAGGAAGATGCTTTGTCGCAGAGTAGGGACTACCGCCCTGAAGGGGGGTGTGATTTGCCGCCACAGTGGTTTGTTCGCCCCGGACAGTGGGTTGGAAGCCAGGAACAGGACCTCTTGCGACCACAAGTGTTGCAGGTGTGTCAGGGATTTCGGCTCCAGTCTTCCCTTTTGAATCAACTGCGGGTAGGGATAACCGAAGACCAGGAGTAGTTAAGAATCCTGAAGGAAACAGCTGCTGGAGACAAAGAGGTCGACCGACATTTCACGACGGAAAAGGGCTTACTCCTGTACAAGAACAGGTGGTATGTTCCCAAGGGTCAGAATCTGAAGCAGACANGAGATAATTGATTATATGTATAAGCTTAGCTATACAGATCCAGTACAGGTACGAGGTAAGGTTCGATCAGGCATCACACAAGAAGTTCGGAATGCATGGGCACTTAAGGAGCCCCATCTGACCGACCTGAATCAGTACCCTGATCTTCTCTGGAAGGTTGGGCACATGCTGGAGGACAACAACCGGTTCAGTAACCACGTCATCCACCCCGCCCCCCGGTCTCCACCCGCAGAGAAGAAGGAGGATTGACCCTCGACATCGGGCAGGTTCAAGAAAAAGGACAAAGGTTCAGGCAGACCAAACCAGAGGTCTGCCAAACGTACTAATTTCAATGCGGGGAAACAGGCACAGCCGGCGACTTCTGAGTATGCAATAGTAGATAGGGAAATCCCGTGGACTTTGACCGAACGTCGGAGAAAGCACAACCAGTGTACCAAGTGTGGACAAAGTGGTCACTACTGGAGGAAGTGTACCACCACGTCCCCAGTCGTTAGTTCATCCAAACCGGCTCGTGGGTTGAAATGGTCAGCCCCGGTAAGCGAGCCCACAGGGACCGACAAGCGGCTGAAGAGCATTGAAGCGCCACCTCCCGCTTCCTCGCCAAAGATACTTGACATTCGCCAGGGATCACCTCAGATTATGGAGGTTGATATGGATCGATCGGAATAGGTAAGAACCCATTCTGTTTAAGGTGGAACCTTATTAACCCATGGCCATAGACCCCTGAGGGATCGATGGATATGAGCCACGGAAGTGGCTTCGGGGATGGGTAAGTACCCTTCTACCGCATAGACGACTCTGATACTGACTTCACCTAGAGGGTGTGGGCAGGTAGATGTTGCGGGCCGTGCATGGTGGACGCGGCTATCTCTCCTTTGTTGGGTTTCTGGTTATTTCGTTTGTTCTAGTTATACGTATTTCTTTCAGGATTTCCTTGGCTGGATGGGCAAGTCATAGGACATTTTTCGGTTGAGGCTGGGAGAGGTCCCGCTCGAGAAGACACTCGACATTGGGGAAGTAAGGCTGCTTCGCTTGGAACCGGTCCGACAGGGGACTTCTACCCACCTCGGGAAAAGTTTGTTATATTTAGTACAAGCAGAATTGGTTCAGGCTGGACTTGATCAAATAAATGATACTATTTCCAAGTTTACCTGAGGAGGGTTCAGTACCCGAAATCATGCTGGCGTGATAGTAAACACCCTAGCTATTGAGA
>PYWC01000015.1:2516292-2533664 GCA_003182015.1 Tuber magnatum | reverse complement strand
GGGGAGTTTCTGGCATAAGATAAAACTACCTGAAAGTCTATGCGAGAACTCTCCTACTCCAACAATCAATCCTCTCGAGACCTTAATTGAGTGAAGCGTCAGGCTTAATGATATTAAGTTTTACCGTTACTTTTCTCTTACATCTGTGTGAACCTTTGGCGATAAGTTTGCAGTTGTTCGGTGCGGTCGCAACCTTGGAATCCATCTTCCTAGGGGTGCCCCCGTTACAGCAGTTCAGGGATTGCATAAGATCTTGGCATGGGCTTGGCAACGGTAGACAGCCCTTCCCCAGTACTATTTGGTCTACCGCCGATCGCTTGTTGCCATTTCTGGTGCCTGTTTTCGGGAGACTCCGGAGGGCTTAGGTCAATTTCTGTACTTTGGAGACTTGGTCCTTCGTTAGGTGGGTAAGTGGTTGGGTTTCTCCACCATCTAGAATTGTTGTTTGTGAATTTGATCTCCGTTTGATGATATGGGCAACGATCCATGCAACAGTGTGAGTAGTGCAACGTGCTATGTTGGAGTTCTTCAGGTGGTGTGCTTCGCAAGGTACACTGGTTGCCCCCATCATTTCCTGCAGAAATTGAGCTGGGGCTTTCAGAGGGTATAGGGGCCTCGTTAGGGTACTCAGTGTATGAGTAAGGAGGGGAGGTAGGGAAGATGTCTCCTTCGGGTTCCATGGCATTTGATTCTTGCTCGCAGACTGTGTTATCTGAGATGTCACCTGCTTACTTTGTACGATTGTGGACCTCGAGTGAATTCAAGTTTGATCCTGCCTCATATATCCCGGAAAGGGCAACAGCTAATCAGTTCGCGCTTCCTGGTGCATACAGTATCTTTGCATGGTACTTTCCTAAGGCAGTGAGCCATCTAACTTTCTTTCCACTTGGGTTCTTTGCCATTTGTAGGCGTGTCAGGGGCTGGTGGTCGGTAACTATTGCAAAGGAATTTCCCATTAGTACATTGTGGAACTAATTAAGCGCTTCAACCATTTCTAAGGCCTCTTTACCGGTGGTTCCATAATTCCTCTGTGCGTTGGTGAATTTCCAGCTGTGTAATGCACCTGGGCAAGCCATCTCGCAAGTGGGTCCTTGTCCTACCCATGCCCCTATCCCCAACACAGAGGCCTCTGTTACTAGGCAAATTGCTTCCTTGCTTCGTATATCTATTGGCCACATCACATGGTGATCAACAATTCGCTTTTTTACCATTTTGAATACAGTCTGATGGGTAGTTGTCCATACCAATTTGGCATTCCCCATTAAGTCTGTTAATGGTGCTGTTAGGGTGGCATGATGTGGGAGGAACTGGGCTACATAGTTCACCATTCCTAGAGACCATTGCAATTCTTGCTTGTTTTGAGGTGTTTCCCAACCTGCGATGGAAGATATTTTCTGGGGGGATGCATGGATTCCTTCGCTATCTACTATGTGTCCTAGTACTTCTAGCTTGTCTCCGAATAGTACTGACTTCCTTTTGCTTGCATAGAATTTTGCCGTTCTGAGTCGGTCACATACCTGCCGTATGTGCCCTTTATGCTCTTCTGATGTATGCGAGAATATGACAATATCATCAATATATACCTGTACCAAGTGATGTAAGAATTCGCTTAGGAGGTCTTCCATTATTCGCATAAATGTTGCTGGTGCATTCATATCTCCTTATATTATTACTTTGCGGAACAACCCTCTGAATAGGGTTTTGAATGAGTTGAACTTAACCCTGTCTTTATCCACTCGTGTTTGGAAGTATGCATCGCTTAGATCAATTCTATTCAGGAATTATGCTCGTCCAATGCAGTTAACGAACTGCTGTTGGCTGGGAATCGATGGACCATCCACGATCGTATTATTGCTTCTCACTCTCAGGTCCAGCAGAGGGCGGATCCTTCCATATGATTTAGTTTGTACGAACATACGTGCCACTCTGGGACCCTCCTGTTGTACCATTACTCCAGCTCGTAATTTCTCTTTTATCCAGTTCATGAGTTTTTCCTTGTATGCTTGTAGAATTGAGTATGTCGGTTGATTTTTTAGATCCGCTGGATCCTTTAGCTGAATGTGGTGGTTAATCTTTCCTACAGGGGGTAGCATTTCAGGAACCTTGTCCAGGAATGCATTCTTGTATTCTTCCAACAGCGGTGCTGAGATTGCGTCTGTAACCGTAGCTAGGAACTCCCCACTTATTGGTTTGCATAGCACATGCAGTTGGTTATCGGGAAACTCCAGTGCTGTGTCCCCGTACATGATAAGAGTGTTGGGTCTGTTCAAAAATAGCATTCCAATCAGAGCGTCGTATTTTGCCAAGTTTTCTAGCAACATCTCCTGATTTGTTTATTTCTTTTTTCAGATTCCTACGGTCAGCCCATGTTTTTTCTGACTTGAAGAGCGGGAACCTCTCATGGCCGTGTTGACTGTGGTTGGTTGGGGCAGGGGTTCTGTGGGTATGCCGTGGGCAGAGATAAAGGTGGTGCTGATAATATCACAATCAGTTGTTTCCATATTGAATAGTACCTTTGCTCGATGGCCTTCTATGTGGATCGTTCCTTCTAGTGTGTCACGCAGCCTAACCGTCAATGCTGGCTGCGTTCGGAGACGTTCCATTTCTCACAAATTAATTCCCACTTCATTGTATTCAGTTGACTCCATCTGATTCGTGCTCGCATATTGCCTAGCTGCTTTTTCTTTTCCCTTTTTGGTATAGCAGTTCTTTGCATAGTGCCCCTTTTTCCCGCATTCGAAACATGTGCCTTCATCCCGTCATTTCTGTTTTTTTATCATCCTTGTCTTTCGAGCCTTTGGGGTACGGTTTTTCCTTTCTTGTGTTGTCACGCGATGTTGGCTCTTTACTGTTCTTCTGCGGCAGTATCCAGGTTCCGTAAACTGCTGTTTCCTGCAGGATAGCATCCCTGTCTTCAGCCCATTTGACTATCTTATTAATAGAGTCTTTATCTTCTTCCATGGGTGCAACCTCCTGGCGTAGTCTGGGGTGCATTGCTTCATACAGTTTCTGTCATACTGTGTCTTGAGATACAGTTCCAGTAGGCAATTGTCCATGGTGCATAAAAAGAGCTGTTGCAACCATCGTTATTCTTTCTGTCTTCCCATTTAGTACTGGCTGGATTTCTACGAACTTCTAATATAGTTCTTCCGTGTTTCGCGAAGATTGGAATCACTCTCTCTGGTACTTTATCAGTGTTGTTCCTGGGATTTTTTCCCCACTTTGGTAGTGGTTCATTGCTTGGTGGTATGCTTCCTCCACTTTTCCTGTACAGAAACTTCTAAAGTACGCACCACTTCCTTCCTTGGTTTTGTCCACATTACGCAGAGCAAGGTATTGGGACGTGGTGATTACCTATCCATCAAATGCTGCAGGGTTTAGGTCTTTTCCTTTGCCCAAGAATATGCGTGGCACGAGGAGTTTGATTATTGGTCCTGTTCGCCCGGCCCCTGTGGTGGATCCTGCTTGGGACATATCGTGTTCAGACTCTGGGTTGCCAGAGCTGTCGTCGGATGGGCGTTCTGAAGAGTTGCTAGGAGGTTCGTCAGCCGGTTCTCTTACTACGGAGTGACCTGATGTCTCTTCGTCATCGTCTTTCTTCTTTTGTGTGCCAATAGGTGGGCAGTCTTTCTTCGGTGGTTGTGCCAGCACCTTTCCTCTGCTAGCGCTGGGACGAAAGAGCCCAGGAAGGCTGGTTGCTGACTTGGCTAACCCGTGGGTCGATTCGCTAAAGGTCTGTTCAGTCAAATTTCGCGCTAACTGTCTTCCTGCTTTGTCAATTGCCAAGTCAGTTTTTGGCCCTTTCGGGTTTCTTGGGTTGCCTTCTTTTGGTAAGGCCTTCTCATGGGACATGCCTCCCACTTCCAGTCTCTAGTGACTCAATAGTGTCGTGTTGGCGGAGCTGAACCTTTACTGATTCTGCCACTTCCCACTACTAGCTTTGATGAGAGACTTTCGAAGGTTGGTCAGTCCAGGTCTGGGCTGGTTTCTAACCACTGGCGGAGGTTAAAAAAATGCAACATGTTCAAGCCAGGCTCTAGTCATGTAGCAGCACGATAGGAGCAGGTAGCTTCTTGATCAACAAGAAGTGAGCACTGCTTACTAAAGGAGTCTTCGAACGGGGTGGAATAGGGGATCAAAGAAGTAACTGTTCAACCAAGTATATTAAGAATACTGTCTGTCGAAGTCTGCTGTTTCCACTGTGGGCATCAGCGGTCTTTGAATACAGTATATCGCTTATGTCCAGTATGAGCGATATTCCAAAATACTGTGTGTATCAACCGATAGGACACGAAACAATACAAGTATCAACTGATACCATAAAACCAATCATAAAACAAGGTGTATATTAACCAATAGCATACGAAAGAATGCAATTATTAAATAATACTGTGAAACCAACCATAAAACAAGGTATGTATGAACTGATAATGCACGAAATAATACCAGTATCAAATGAGACTGTGAATCCAAACATAAACCAACCTAGTACCCGTACTGGTTACAGGCCACACAGGATTTCGACCCGGCATATCCGTCTAAGTCCAGAGACCATGGGGCCATGGGGGAAGCGAATCATAGTAATAAGAGACGACACTAATGGTCCAGGATGGACCATAGAACTGAGGGGAGTGATGTAATGACCCGGCATACATGAGCTATGGCAACCAGAACCTACACACACATACGCAGCCTGGAGGGGAACTGGTAGGAACGCGTAGGCAGTAAGTACTTGACCTATAGAGACCTGATGGCCTGGGTTCCAAGATGGACCGAAATAGCTGGCCAGGCACTTAGGTGCTTGACTATGGCCGGGTGTGGCGTCAGCATACTTAGGGACCTCAGAAGGGGCAGTTACTCAGCTAAGCTGGGTAACTGGAGCAAGGTCAGAAGTGTCTATCTCCAGCGACGGAATAGACAGGGTAACAGGGTAAAGTCATCTTGTCGCGTGGGCAAGGTTACACTACCCTCAGGATCAGGTTCCCCTGCCTAAAGTTCTGAGTAATCCTACCTTGCAATACAATCTGGCTTGGGGGGTTGGCGAAAAATGACCAGAGTGTTTGACAGGCTGTCACGATCTGGCTAGAGCAGCGCTAGCTAGGTGACTGGAGCAGGGAACAGGTTTTGCACATGACATCATTAAGAAGTCATGTAGTTAAGGTATTCTTTCATGCACATGACCTCGTCAGCAGGTCATGGGGCTCGTTTATTTTCAAATTGGTTTTACACACACGACCTCGTTAGCAGGTCATGGGGCTCGTTTATGTTTGATTGGATTTCACACATGACGTAAGATCAACATCATGGGGAGAGTCTAGACTGGCCGGTAAGGCTTAGCGGCAAGGCAGACTCGTTCCTGTTTTGCGTGTAACCTCGTTAGTAGGTCAGGTGGTTTGTTTATGCACTTGATTTATATTGTGCTGGATTTACGTTTCCCCACATGGCGTCACCTAGAGGTCAGGGGATGTTTTATGTTTGCGCACATGACTCGTTTGAGTTGGGGGATGGATTTCGTACCTGACCTCGCTTGAGGATCAGGGTTCGTTTAGGGTTGTGGGAAGAGGTCTATATAAAGGCCGGGTTTTCACAGATAGGTTAGCTCTTCTCATGCCTATCTAGTATTATTTCCTATCTCCCACATTACTATCGTTACCAATACAAACACTTCACGCTCCAAATGTATGCGCTGGGCCGATCCCCTATAGATTTAAAAACCTATCCACTAGATGGATCCGATTAAGGAACCAAAAGCCCCGCACTCGCGGCGCTGGCGAGAAACGGATTCCTAAGTATGAACACTAAGATAGGGGCGGGAGACGCGAGGAGCTCTAGG
Source organism: Tuber magnatum (assembly GCA_003182015.1). Taxonomy (NCBI): domain Eukaryota; kingdom Fungi; phylum Ascomycota; class Pezizomycetes; order Pezizales; family Tuberaceae; genus Tuber; species Tuber magnatum. Next base: position 2,527,831 of record PYWC01000015.1, on the reverse strand, counting down.
ACACAGCACAGCGCAGTCTGGATGGTTGAAGAAGGTCGTTACCTGTGACGAGTAACATGAGTAGTGGGAAACCGTCACATTTCATTGTGTCTACGGCGATACCCAATGATAGTAAGATAGCAACTCCAAGGAACTTGGAGTTTACTCAAGCCAACGAAGGAGATACCGATGTCACGGACAACAGCCTCGACCCAGGACGAGTACAGGACGCCTTGGGCAAAGCAGCGGGACAAGCCTCATGAGCAGCAAGTCTGGTTACACCCCAACCGACCTCACCCCCAGGTAGTCCACCCACAGGAACACCGGGACCGAGAAGGATGTAGGCAGCAGCAACCCTGGCACCCCCGACCGGGCCTACAGCGCAGGCCATAATGATGACGGAAGACCAAATGACGAGATTCCTGGGAGGAATTAACACTTACCCGGAATCAAGTCCAAATGTAAAAGAAAGGAACCTCTACTAGGGGGACCGCAAGACGGTAAAACAGTTGCCAAGCCAGTTGGAACGGTACTTCCAGGTCAAGGAGTATGGAGTCCGAAAAGACACGATCAAGGTGGACTATGCTGAGTCCCTCTTGAGAGAAGCAGTGGGGCAATGGATAATGCACTATGTGGAAGGAAAGCGAGACCGAGTACGGGCCTCGTGGGAGAAGTTTAAGGAAACCCGTCACACCCGGTTTGGAGACAGAAATTCCAAGGAGACAGCTAGGCTCAAACTGGAAAAAAGTGAGGCGAAGAAAGGATAACATTTCCAACAACTGGCATAAAGTCCACATGATATCAGTCAAAGCGGAATACAACGACGACATGGAGCACCGCCACCCCCAAGGTGGCACCAACTGAAGGCTACATGAACCCTGGATAAGCCCGGACCGGACAGATTGAACAGCCGCAGGATTCACGGTACGGGCACTCGACAAGGAGGACAAGGTCAACCTGGGCAGGCATGCACAGAACGGAATGAAGGGGATAGCTTATATAACCACCCTGCACAGCAACAACGGTACTTACTGACTGAACAACACGCTACAAGCGGCACTGGCTGGGGAGCATATGGACCTGGACGCGGCAGGGAGGAAAAAGTGAGCATTTCAAAGACTCCCTGATCAGGAGTACAAGAAGAGAAGAAAGGAAAATGCGTGCCTTCGATGTAGACTGAAAAGACACTTCATCAGGGGCTGCCTACGCAATGAAACCAAGCTCCCAGAGATGGAAGCAGCAGAGGGGAGGGAAGGACAAGAGACTTTAAACGAATAAAGTCTCTAGGAAAGAGTGGTCTGCGCGATGAGAGAAGAGGGAAACCTGTCGGCATCGTGCGTATATCAATAACGAAAAACAAGGCTCCCACACCAACACAAAAGGGCAAACAGGTAATGATCAACCACGCAAACGGTTGCGGCAATGACAATGAACATCTTATGATTAAGATAAAACCATGCACTACAAACAAGAACACTGAGACGAACGGGATGCTTGATACAGGAGCAACTGAGGATTGAATAGACTGAGATTTCTGCGAAACACACGGGGTACCGCTGAAGAAGATAAAGGAACCAAGAGACATATACGTGGTCAATGGGGAAAAATGCAAAGCAGGACCAATCACCCATATGGCCCAACCTGCAATGGAGATAGGGTCACATCATAAAGCCATGACATTCCCAGTAGCGCACTTGCAGAAGCACAGTACCATACTGGGAACGCTTTGGCTAAAAGAACAAAATCCGAACATCGACTGGGAAAAAGGCCAAATCAACTTCAACAGAGAACTATGTACGCATGTTTTGCCAGTAAACATCCGCAACAATTGAAACGATCCACGAAGAACAAGCAATAAGAGGAAACCCAAGGATACAAATCCGCTATATGGACACCAAACATGAAGAACCCATCGCCGAGGACGAAGGCATACTGGTACAAGTGCTACACCCAAATGCCAGAAAGCCAACGCGATGATCCAAGAAAGCAGCAGGTTGTGACCTGTACAGCACAGAAGGCACGACGGTCCCGCAAGAGGACCAAAGATGCTACCAACCGGAATTGTGGTAGGACTGCCAGACAGCACCTTTGCAAGAATCGTTCCGCGTAGTGGTATCGGCACCAGACATGGGATTACCACAAGCGCGCGAGTGATCAGTGCAAACTATAGGGGTGAAGTGCAAGTTCCATCTATAAACCTAAAGGATAGGGACTATACGATCCAAAAAGGGAATCGCATAGCGCCGATGATTATCGAGAATATCGATACCAGTAAGCTCGGCAAAGTCCGAGACCTGGACAAGACCAAAAGGGGCACGGAAGTATTGGGTAGTACCGGACCAGAAACCCCCAAGGACAACACCGCAACCGAAATGACAGACGAGAAACCCGACCGCATATCTTTCATATCAGCAAAGGTTTTCAGTCAACTCTACTAGAGAGGGGAACAGACGGGGATCCTCAAAAGGGACGAAGAAGAGGATGGACCAACGATCGCAGAAGCGTCAATGACCAGCACGCGACGAGCAGTAAAGGCAGAAGCCTAGAAGCAGAAAAAAACTCCCAGGGAACTGGTCCTGAACAAATATCCAGGTTATCTCAACATATTTGAAGAAAACGAAAGGATGGATCTTCCCACGCGTAAGAGTGAAGATCACCAGATCAAGCTATAGGAAGGAAAGGCAGTCCCTTCATAAAACCCTACCTGTTAATGGAAGAAGAATTGAAGGCACTGTGAGAATACCTCCAACAGAACCTGGCCAGGCAATGGATCAGACCATCGTCATCCTCCGCAGGCGCACCCATCCTATTTGTCAAAAAAAGCGATCGGGAACTGGGACTTTACGTAGACTTCTGAGGACTGAACGCGGTATCACAAAAAGATAGGTACCCTCTAACATCAATCGACAAAGTGTTGCACCGGGTAGGACGGGCCAAATACTATACGAAGTTGGATATCAAGGACGCATATCTCAATATAAGGACATCCAAAGGAGATGCGTGGAAGACTGCTTTTAGGACGAGATACAGAGCATTCAAATCCTTAGTTATACCCTTTGGATTATCTAATGCACTAGCCACATTCTAACGGTGGATCAACTCCAAGTTGAGCAAGTACCTGGACATATGTTGTATCGTCTATTTAGACGATATACTCATCTATTCTGACAACATGGAACAACACCACCGGGATATACGGAATGCCCTGCAGGCATTGAGAGAAGCCAAGGCCAAGGTAAAACCCTTAGAATGTGACTTCCATATGAATGAGGTCGAATACTAAGCATTTAACTTCAATCCTGAAGGACTAAGAGCCTATCCTGTCAAAACACTGGCTATCAACGATTGGAGAGCAGCCAAGACTGTGAAAGGAGTACAAAGCTTGGTGGGCTTTTGCAACTTTTACCGAAGATTCATCAAAGGGTTTAGCAGGATAGCGAAACCCCTTTACGATACAACCAGGAAGGGGATCAAATGGGAATGGGGAGAGAAGGAGGGAAGAGCATTCGATGATATGAGAAAGGACTTACTACGACACTGATATTATGACACTTCGACCCCATGTTACCCATCATGATCGGGTCGGATGCATCCAACTACTTATGCTCTGGTATCCGCTCTGAGTAGGGCGAAGACAGATTATGGGGACTGGTCAGGTTCCGATCAAAAACAATGTCAAAGGGAGAGGCAAACCATGACATTCACGACAAGGAACTGTTATCCATTGTATAGGTAGTTAAAGACTGGAGGGGGTACACACACGGAAGTTAGCATGTGATCTCGATCATCATGGACCACTAGAACCTGCTAGCATTCACTACCACCAAGGGACTCAATGGATGACAGGTCCGATGGAGCGAGACCTGAAGCCAATACCATCTCCAAATCAAATACTGACCAGAAAAGGAAGCAGGAAAGCCGGACACATTGACTCGAAGGACAGGAGATTTCCACGAGCAAGAAGAAACACGGTCGCAAAGACAACGGATAACCCGCCCCAAAGAGAAGTATTTCGCGAAGGAAAAAGAGGAAGAAAGTGGATATAAATCACTTAACGAAACCACCGTGGCCACCAGCAACGATGAGGAATACGGAGCATGGATAAAAAGAAGTACAGCAGGTGACTGGGAAATCAATGAAATAAAGAAGGCCGGGAAGGAAGGCCTAAAACAAATGAATAGTGTAGCCCTCAGGCTACACCGGGAAGAAGAGGGATACCTGTGGTATGATGACAAGATAAGGCTTCCGGATGAAGAAGCCTTATGAGCGGAAAGAAGAAGAAGAAATCATGACATCCCACGCATGGGACATGGCTGAATGGCAAAAACAATGATAATAATTCAACGATCCTACTACTGGCCATTGATGAATGACGATATTAAAAGGTATGTGAAGAACTGCGACACATGTCAACAAACAAGAACGGTCAAACAGGCATCCTACGGGCTCCTCAAACCACTCGAAACTCCTGGAAGACCATGGCAATCTATTGGTATGCATTTTATCACCTGACTACCAGAATTGAAAGGTTATGATGCCATATGGGTTGCTATCGACCAGCTTACAAAAATGGTGCACTTTATACCATGCAGAACGGACAGGACAATACAACAGTTCTTCAACCTGTTTAAAGACCAAGTGTTGAGACTCCACGGCCTACCGAAAGGTATTACCTGCGACAGAGGATCCTGCCCTACGTCAGACGTATGGAAAGTGATCCCAAGACAATTAAGTGTCCGCTGATACTTGAGCGCGGCCTTCCATCCACAAACGGATGGTCAGACCGAACGAACGAACACAGTATTAGAACAAGATCTGCCCGCCTATGACAAACACCCACAGAATGATTGGACAGAGTTCCTATCCACGGCAGAATTCGTATATAACAACAGGTTACCAGAGAGGATAAAGACCACACCCTTCTTTGGGAACTATGGATACGACCCCTCATTTGACCCGGCACAATACCAAGTGCTGCGAAAAATAACATGGGCTGACGATATGATAAAACTCCATGACAAATTACATGACGAAATGACTCGCGCACAAATTAGTCAAAAGGTAAAAAGCGATAAGGACCGGAAGCCAGACCCAAACCATACGGTCAGTGAGAAGGTGTCGTTGACACTACTGAATATGCGGACCATGAAACCAGCGAAGAAGCCAGACTACAAGAAACTTGAACCATGCAAAATAATCGAATAGGTTGGCCTGCACGCATACAAACTCGCCCTCCCCACCTTGATGAAACCACCTCCTCCAACTTTCCACACCAGCCTCCTCAAAGCCTACCAAGAAAACTCTTTTCCTGCACAGAAAAACCTTCCCCCTCAGGCTATTCACATAGACGGAGAAGACAAATACGAACACGACAAGATGATCGACTCCTGCTTGCACTCCGGTAGACTTCAATACCCTGCTAAGCGGACAGATTACCCGCCAGAACACAACCAAGAGTGGTACCCAGCCACCAATGTCTGCCATGTACCCAAGGCAGTTCAACCAGTTCCTGAACATTACCCCGACAAGCCCGGGTTACGAAGCCTGGGTTAAGATTGAACAAAACGACAAACAGTGGACGAGGGCAATGGACCTACCTCTCCCACACCTCACAGAACAACAGGAAGAACACAACCGCACACCCTTCACCGGATGTTTCGACGATAGGTACGCGGTGCACCAAAGCGACAAGGTGGACTCTGGGTACTAGCCGTGCTGAATCGACTGCACACCACCAAAGACGAGCCCCCTAGGCTCACCCATGACACGTCCCCGGGGCTCAGAAGAACCCGCACCAGTAGCAGTCGTCGAATACCTAGAACCTGCTCCTGGGATAAAGCAAAGAGAGAGCAAAGCGCAGAAAAAACAAAAGACCCAGCCCAGCCGACGACAATCCCTGCAGAGCCACAGTGGAAACGAAGCACAGACCCTGACCATGACTGAGGCCAACTCCCTAGAAGGACTCCAGAGGATGGCGGCGGACAGCGCGGGTCGGGTAACGAACCCTGAAGGCGGAGATCAGGGAACTATGAAAGGAGAGGAAAGAGGGCGAGATACAGCAAGTGGGATTGGAACGAGAGGCAATCGTGGAAAGAGTAAGGGTGGGGCTAGCAGCACATCAGGTCAGCTCCCTCCGGCAAGAGATGAGGAAGAGAGAGAAGTGGATAAAGAGCATGAAGATGCTCTTACGAGAAACAAAGAGGTGGATAAGCAAGACGGCCTGCCAGATGTTGGAGGCGGTGGGGGACGAAGGCTCGAGCTAGCCTGATGGGACTAAGGCTGGGGAGGGAGGGGAGCTAAGGTCTAGATGTGGCTAGAGGAGTGCTAGCCAGGGGACTGCAGCAAGGAACAGGTTTTGCACATAAGGTAGTTTAGACATCATTTATGGAAGTTATTCTTTCCCGCACATGACCTCGTTAGCAGGTCATGGGACTCATTTATGTTTAAATTGGTTTTACGTACATGGCCTCGTTAGCAGGTCATAGGGCTCGTTAATGTTTGCTTGCATTTCGCATATGATGTACGATGGACGTTACGGGGAGAGTCTAGACTGGACAGTAAGGCTTACCGGCAAGAAAGACTCATTTATGTTTCGCGTGTGACCTCGTTAGTAGATTTTGTGGTTTGTTTATGCACTTGATTTATATCGCGTTTGATTTATGTTTTTCACACATAACGTCACTTAGAGGTCATGGGATGTTTTATGCTTGCGCACATGACTGGTTTGAGTGGGGCGATGGGTTTCACACCCGACCTCGCGTGAGGATCAGGGCTAGGCTAGGATTGCGGGAGGAGGCCTATATAAAGGCTGGGTTTTCACAGATGAGTTAGCTCTTCATGCAACCATCTACTATTATTTCCTATCTACTACTTTACGATCATTACGAATACAAATGCTTTGCACTCCAAACATATCCAGTAGGTGGATCCCCCATAGAGTCAAGAACCTGTCCACTAGATGGATCGGATTAACAAACTAAAAGCCGGACACTCCCGGTACTGGTGAGAAAGAATGCTTGAGTGAGGACACTAAGATAGGGCCTGGAGACTCAAGGAGCTCTAGGAGACAGCACAGCGTGGCCGGAAGGGTTGAAGAAGGTTATTACCAGTCGTGAGTAACATGAGCAGTGGGAAACCGTACGACAGGCAAAGCCACGCATAATACTGGAATCTGGGGTTCCAGGAGATGCTATTGGGCCAGCTATACAGCACCGTAGAAGCTGTAAATGGGAGAAATTATTCCTATCATCGCCTCCTGCCCCGCCTAGAGGCCCAGACGTCATGGGCAAATATTTGTGGAGTTTGGTCTAGTCTAGTAAGGAGGAATCTTTGAACACCTGCTTGCAACAAGGTATATAACATTGCTGTCTAGTTGACCATAAGCCGTGCATAGGATATATAATAGGGGCATAGGGTGGAAGGTGGAGCACCTCCTCTAAGTTGTTGGAAATAAAGCAGACCATTGGTAACGGGGGCACCCCTAGGAAGATGTATCCCAAGGTTGCGACCACACCAAACAACTTCAAACTTATTGCCAAAAGTTCAAACAGATGTAACAGTAAAGTAAACCGTAAAACTGAATATTGTTAAGCCTGACGCTTCACTCAATTAAGGTCTCGAGAGGATTGATTGTTTGAGTAGGAGAGTTCTCGCATAGACTTTCAGCTAGTTTTATCTTATGCCAGAAACTCCGCCATCAGTTTACTCCAACCATTCGAGTACAGCCTTCTCCGCTAAGAGTGGTCCGACACGTGTCCTGGCACACCCTTCAGGCATGCATGTATTGACACACTCTAGGCAGCGTTCACCGTATGCGGTTATCGTTTCTGCAGTACATTTACATTTTGCCCGCCGGAGTGAAAATCTTTGCACATCGGTGTCTTGCCAGTGGCTAACAGTCCAGGCACCTCATGAACTAGACTATCTATAACACCCTTCCCATGTGCATTGATCTCTGCTTGACTCCGGAGGCTACCGTGAGCGGTTTATCTATTTACTATTTGCAGGTCCCGGGCTTCCGGTGTCTTCCACAGGGCACGGTAGTCTGGGAGTGATCCAATGGGTGCTACCCATGACCACGGCCTCAGATCTACCTTACCTGTGGTAGGAATCATGCTTTTAGTGTCTCTGTATTTGCCTTTCAGAGCCTATAGCGTTGGGAGCATGTTCGGGCTTGGTAGGTGTAAAACTCTCCAAGTCGGCCTGGCACCACCCGGGACTACCTTCGGGACCCCCACGGTTAACACCCGTTAACTCCGTCCGTTTTGGTCCGTTTTACCCCGAACAACTTGGAGGAGGTACTCCACCTTCCACCCTATGCCCTCTTGTATATCCCGTAAAGAGCCTATGGTCGACCGGACAGCACCGACATTTACGGTGTTGCAAGCCTGTCTGCAAAGATTCCTCTTTGCTAGACTACACACAACTACACCACCGTTTGCCCATGACGTCCGGGCCTGAAGGCGGGACCGGAGTGGTGTGATAGGAATAATGCCTTCAATTTAGCGCTTCATCGAAGCTACATAGCGCGTCCAATAGCATCCCGCGTAACCCCTGACTCCAGTATCATGCATGGCTTCGCGGGACAAACATTCCAGTCAATTTTCCCGAACTCCCGAAGGGACTTCGTATTGAAAGCTAGTGTAACTCAGGACTCTGGGCAGGGTAACCCAAGCCCCAAGCCAGGGTAACCTGATGCCGAGGGTACGGTAACCTTGTCCAGCAGACAAGATAACTTTTCCCTATTACCCTGTCTGTAACCGGTATGGGTTACTAGGGTTTTATGTTTGGTTTCACAGTGGTGGTTGATACTTGTATTGTTTCGTGTGCTATCGGTTGATACACAAAATGTTTTAGAATATCCCTCATACTGGGGATAAGCGATATGCGGTGTTTAAAGACCGCTGATTCCCGCCATAGAAACAGCAGACTTCGACAGACAGTATTCTTAAATATACTTGGTTGAACGGTTACTTCTTTGATCTCCTATTACACCCCATTCGAAGCCTCCTTTAGCAAGCAGCGCTCGCTTCGTGTTGATCGCGAAGCCATCTGCTCCTACCATACTGCTATGTGACCAGGGCCTTGCCCAACACGTTACATTTTTTTAACCTCAGCAAGTGGTTAAGAAACCTGCAGGGACCGGGTCTGATCAACCTACGAAAAGTCCAATAACCGAACCTAGCATCAGGGAACGGCAGAACCATGAGAAGTTTGGCTCCGCAAAACCACACAATTGAGTCATTAGAGACTCGTAGTGGGAAGCAGGTCCCACAAGAAGGCCTTACCAAGAAAAGGCAACCTAAGAAATGGATAGGGCCAAAGAGCAAATTTTTGATCGACGAAGCAGAACAACAATTAGCGCGAGACTTGGCCAAGCAGACCTTTAGCGAGTCGGCTAACAAATTACCAAAGACAGCAACCACCCTTCCTGGACAATTTCCCCACAGCCCCAGTAAAGGAAAGGGACCGGCGCAAGCACCAAAGAAAGACAGCATACCTATCGAGACACCTGCGAAGGAAGAAAGCGAAGAAGAAGGATCAGATCACTTGGTAGTAAGGCAGCCACCAGACGATAACCCTAGCGATTTTCCAGAAAGCTCCTCAGACGACAGTTTGAGTAACGAAGAGTCTGAACACGAAATGTCCACAGGTGAATCCGCCGGGTGAGCAGGACCTAAAATCAAACTTCCACTGCCACCCTCGTTCCCGGGCGAAAAGGACGACCTAAAACCTGAAGTGTTTGACCGGTGGGTCATAACAACTTCGCAATACCTTACCCGACATGGAGTGGACAAAACCAAGGAACGAAGCGGAGCATACTTCGGAAGCTTCTGTACCAGAAAGGCAGAGGAAGCATACCACCAAGCAATGAACCACTATGAGAGTGGGGAAAAGATCCGAGGAACGACCCTGATAAAGTACTTGAGAGAGAGATTCCAATCCTCGTGGAACACGGAAGAACTACACAAAAGGTTCAAGGATATCCAGCAAGTACGAAATAGCAAAACAGAAAGAATAACCCTGGTCTCGACGGATCTCTTGATGTATATTGGACGATTGCCTACCGGAACCGTGTCTCAGTATACGCTGAAACAAAGATTGTATGAAGCAATGCATCCAAGACTACAGCAGGAGGTAGAACCCCTGGAGGAGGATGGTGATTCCTTTGACAAGATGGTCAAACGGGCCGAACGGAAGCATGCTATCCTGTACAAAACACGAGTTCACCGAAGCCATGTGCCACAGGAAAGGAATAGCAAAGGATCATCATCGCGGGACAGCACGAAGAAGGATAAACCATACCGCAAAGATTCAAAGAACAAGAAGGACCAGAAACAGAAACGAAGCGAGGAAGGCACCTGTTGCGAATGCGGGAAAAAGGGGCACTACGCAAAGGATTGCTATGCCAAAGAAGAAAAGGGAAAGGCCGCTAAGCGAGAGACAAGCACAAATCACATGGAAGCAACTGAATATGATGAAGTAGAATTAACTCAGTGGAAATGGAAAGTCTGCGAAGACAACCGACACTGGCAATCAGGTCCCGTGACGCCCTTGAAGGAACGATTCACATAGAAGGTCACCCAGCAAAGGTACTGTTCGACACGGGAACAATCGGCTACGACATAATTAGCGCCACCTTCATCTCTACCTATGGCATCCCTACGGAACCCCTACCCCAACCTACAACAGTCAATATGGCTATGAAAGGATCCTGCTCTGTAAGTCACAAGAAATGTGGACCAACAGTAGGAATCGGGACAAAGAAATGGAAAAATCAGGAGGTGTTGGTAGGAAACTTGGGAAAGTACGACACCCTAATCGGAATACCGTTCCTAAAAAGGAACAATGCCCTTATCAGGTGTGGGGATAGAGCAGTGGAATTACCCGATGACAAGCTACGTGTGCTATGCAAACCAACAAGCGGAGAAATACAAGCCGCTGTGTCAGACGCCACCTCAAAAACATTGTTTGAAGAATACAAGGATGTATTCCCGGACAGGGTCCCTCAAATGCTACCCCTGGTACGTAAGATTAGCCACCACATTGGGCTAAAGGATCCAACCGACCTACGAAACCAACCAACATACTCGATCCCAGAAGTCTACAAGGAAAAACTCGTGAACTTGATAAACTAGAAATTACGAAACGGAGTGATTGTACAACAAGAGGTATCTGGGGCTGCGCCCAAGTTTGTACAACCAAAGTCAGATGGAAGGATCCGCCCCCTGGTGGACCTGAAATTGAGAAATGATAACATGATCATGGATAGTCCTTCAATTCCAAATCAACAGCAGATCCTTAACCGGTGTAACGACCCAGCATACGTGAGCTATGGCAGCCGGAACCTATACCCATGCAGGTAGCCCGGAGGCGAACTGGTAGGAACCGGCAGGTAAGTCAGTACTTGCCGGACGGAGACCCGATGGCCCGGGCTCCGAGATGAGCAGACTTAGTGGACACAAGTATTTAGGTACATGGCTACGCCCAAGACTGGTGTCAGCGTACTTGGGGACCTATGAAGGGCCAACACACAGCTAGGCTGGGTAACTAGAGAAAG
>PYWC01000015.1:2378653-2483988 GCA_003182015.1 Tuber magnatum | reverse complement strand
ATACTTGTGTCCACTAAGTCTGCTCATCTCGGAGCCCGGGCCATCGGGTCTCCGTAGGTCGAGTACTCACTTGCCTGCCGGTTCCTACCAGTTCGCCTCCGGGCTACCTGTATGGGTGTAGGTTCCGGCTACTATAGCTCCTGTATGCTGGGTCGTTACACCCTGAAAGTAAACTGCGGTTAACACCATCAGATTTGGTCCATTTCACTCTGAATCACTTGTAGGACGTGCTCCACGTTCCACCATATGCCACCTTATATATCCTGAAAACGGCCTATAGTCGTCCAGATGGCAGCAATGCATATACTGTTGCAAGTAGGTCTGCAAAGGTCCCTGTTTGCTAGAGTGCACAGAACTGCACAAACATTTGCCCATGAAGTCCGAGCCTCAGGGTGGGGCCGGAGGGGCACGATAGAAATAATCTCTCCAACTTGCAGCTTCTTCCGAGCTGCATAGCTCACCTAATACCGTCTCCTGGAACCCTAGATACCGGTCTGATGCGTGGCTTCGCATGATGAACATGAAGGTCATTTTTCCCAAACTCTCCGTGAGAGTTCATATTTAAAGGTAGGGTAACTCAGAACTTCCAACAGGGTAACCCGAGCCCCATGGCCAGGTAACCTGATCCTGAGGATAGGGTAACCATGTCTGCTGGACCAGAAGACTTTCTCCTGTTACCCTGTCGGTTCCTTCGCCGGAGATAGACATTTATAACCTTTCCCCTGTCATTTGGCTAAGAAGAGTAACTGCCCCTTCAGGGGTCTCTAAGTGCACTGACATCACGCCTGGATGTAGCCAAGTACCTAAGTTACATGCCAACCATTCCTGTTCTTGTCAGAGCCTTGGCCATAGGATCCTCATAGTTCAAGTATCCACTTGTGCACCGCTTCCTACCCGTCCGCCTCATGGCTGTATGTATGGGTGTAGCTGCAGGCTACCATAGTGCACATATGCTGGGTCGTTACAATACTCCCCACCTCTCTACGGTCTGTCCCAGACCATTAGTGTCTTCGCTTATTTCCATGACTCGATTCTCTCTAGACCTTATGGTCACTGGTCTGGGACCAATACCGTTGGTGGAAATTCAGAACTCCCGGCACGCCAGTCACTGCTAGCACCTCATAGGGCTCCCACAGGTTCTCCTCAGCTCAATAGGCATTTACGGAAACCGGGTACTGGAGAAAATGTGACAGAAACTTCCTCTTTGCTCTATCGTACCAAGGACTATCCACTGGGGCTTGAATAATGTAACCAGGCTTGTTGTCTACAAGTTCCGTGGTAGGGACACCTTTTACCCTACCTGATCCTGGTTCCTCGCAATATGGTTCCAGCAACCTGATATTGAAAACTGGGTGGATGCACTATCTGGTGGGTAATACGAGTTCGTATGCTCGTGTACTCACCTGACGTTTGACCATAAAGCAGCCTAACATCCCGTGGTCCTGCTTCTCCATTGAGCACTAGGTGCAGATGTTCTTTCAGTTGAACATCACGTGGTCTGCTTTCTCAGTCCACCTAGAGGTCACAAACTGCTATGCAACATAGTCCGCTGATGGTAACCCTTTCTGGGCCTGCTATTTCTGTTGCCTTCCCTCTGCTGGTTCGATTGTTTCTTGAATCCTGGGTCAGGTTCCTTCCCAGTCCTTAACCAAGAGCTTCCTGCTAGGCTGTACCCGTTGGTCATCAGACACTACACATGACCAGTTTGTCTGCAGATCAAATCCGTAATTGTAATCTGAAACTGTAACAGCCTGGTGGAGCCTCATATATGGAGGTATTGTATGGGTACTCCGCAAGCAGTAGTAGTGAAAGCCAATCATCCCATTGGTAGAAGCAGTAGCTACGTAAGCACTGCTCTAGTGTCAGATTAGTCCTCTCAGTTTGTCCATCGGTCTCAGGGTACCAAGTAGCGGCAACATTTAGTTTCACTTGCAGCAAGTGGGTTAGACTTATTCACAACTGGGATGTGAATCGGCTATCATGAGTGGAGACGATTGACTTTGGCAGTCTAGGAAGGCACCAAAGCGCCTTCAGGAATATCAAGGCAAGCTCCTTGATCGTTACCTCGGTCGTCAGGGGTATGAAGTGTGCTATTTTCGACAATTGGTCTCCAAGGACCCAGATCTTGGTATACTCTTCTGACTCTGGCAGTGCTACAATAAAGTCCATTGAGATCACTATCTACAGTGAAATGGGAACGTCAATAGGTTCCAGCAGACCAAACATCTTGTACCTGATGGACTTATTTCTTTAGCATGCATGACATGTTCACAGGAAGTCTGTGATGTCCTCATCCATCTTAGGCTAATAGAAGTTAGCCCTAACCCTGCTAATAGTTTTGCAAGTGCCGCTGTGTCCAGCAATTCACGAGTCACATTCAGCCTCCATGATTGTCTGCTTCAGATTCTGACCCTGTGGATATACTCCCTATACTTGTACAGGTGTAGGCCCTTTTCCATGGTGAAATTTCGGCTAACCACTTTGTCACCAGCAGTCGCAGCCTTCAGGATTCTGAAGCATTTCTGGTCCTGGTTTATCGCTACCCACATTTGATTCACAAAGGAAGACTGGAGCTGAAACCCTGGGGACACCAGCAACGCCTGTAGTTGCAAGATGTCCGGTTCCTGGCTCTCAACCAATAGTGTGTGGTGAAAAACTAAATGTGGCGGAAAATCACTACCCGCTTCAGGGAAGCAGTTGCTACGCCGCGACCAAGTATTGGCGTTCTCATTCAACTGCTCTTTTAGGTACACCACCTTGAAGTTAAACGGTTGCCAGAAATCAGCCCAGTGCTGCTGCCTACAGTTAAGGATCTTGGTACTATTGAAGTACTCTAAATTCTTATGATCCATATAGATCACCAACCCACTCATTACTGAGCATAACCGATGATCCTATTCCTTCAATACCACCATGATGGCAGTCATTTCCTTGTCATAGACATTATAATTAATCTCTGCTCTGTGAACCTTCTTACTATGATCAGCCAATGGATGCCACCTCCTGTCCTCACAGAACTGGGACAGGGCAGCTCTTAATGCAAAGTCAGTAGTGTCGGTTTCCAGCCAGGTTGGCCATTCAGGGTCAAAATGTACTAGGATAGGTTTTGACGTAAACACTTCCTTCAAATGCTGGAAGGCCTGCTCATAAGCAGGTGTCCATTCCCATCAGGCATTCTTTTTTGTTGAGACCATCAGGGGGTTTCGCTATCTTGCTAAAACCCTCTATGAACCGACGATTGAGATTGGCAAAGCCTATAATGCTTTGAACGTTGACAACACATGTCGGAGTTGTCCAATCACTGCTTGTTTGCATCGTCTCCAACAATATAGAGATTCCCATATGAGAGGTCTTGTATCTGCAGGATTGAACTCCCTGTTCATCGAAACTGCACTTCTTCATACTTACCCAAAGTCTGACTTTCTGCCATTTCTCCATCACATGCCTCACCAGCACTACAAGTTTTTCCTTGGCTTTAGAGTAAATCCGGATGTTATCTATATATCCAAGGACTCCTTTGTTAAAGAGGTCAAGGAAGACCTCCTTTATCATGCTCTGGAAAGTTGTCAAGGCGTTGTATAACTGAAATGCCATGACCGTGTATTCATACAATTCATATCTAAACCCGAAGGCCATCCTCCATTGCTTACCTTCTGCCAGCCTCAGAAGGTACTAGCGGTTCTTCAAGTCCAACTTAGTGAACATAACGTCCTTTCCTAACTTATCTTGTGGTTCATTCCTTAGGGGTAGAGAACACTTACTCTTAACCATGATTTTTTTCAGCCCTTAGTAATATGTCACCGGTCTTGATTTAGGTTCTGGTTTTGGCACGAAGAGGCTAGGGGCTACTGCATAGGAACTAGATCGCTGCAGCTTACCAGTTCATAGCATCTCGTTGAGATATTCCTGTAGTGCCTTAAGCTCCTTTTCCAATAATGGATAGATAGGCCCAAGGAGAGGTTGAGTCACCAGTTGCAACTCAAGTGTACGATCATACTTTGGGCGCTTTGGCAAAGCCTCTATCCATTCTTGACTGAAGATATGTCTGTAGTCCTTTCCATGGCGTGTAGCTTGACCATAATGTCGGTACGTTCCCTATCGGAGAATTGTATAATTCCTGACAGGTACACACCATCAGGGTCTTCAGCTATTAACTCCTAGTCAGTCATGAATACTAACCTCCCCTGCTCTGCTAGACAGTTGGCCTTGCGGAAATCTGAGCGCCAGGTTAGTGATCCTGTCTTACAATCCATATCAGGGTTATGGTCCTTCAACCCAGACATGGGTAGGTACCCATCCAGTTTGGTTTCGGGCATATCCGTCACTTCGAAGCGGCATGTGAATCTTGTGGTCACCTATCCTCATTTTCAATCACTTAGTATAGTGCAGAGCTGATAGAAGAATGTGATTACTGCTTGCGTCACTTATTGGCACTGGTACCTTACGGTGTATACAAGGTGCCTGGGGATCTTTAACCTATCGGCCACTCAGCACCGCCCCTACAGCTCCACTATCTAGTGGTAGGGGTGCTTCCGCACTCAACTGTCTAGCTCCAATCTTCCGGTCTAGCTTCACTTGCAGGTGAATAGATCTGGTATGACGAGGCAGGTTGTCACATTTCTGCCACTTCCCTTGTCCTAGGGACTTAGTCATCGTGGCTTTAAGGTTTTAGTCTCTGGCCTGTCTACACAGGAGCGGCCACAATGGGTTGGTAAACATTAAAGGATTGAACTTTATTTTATCACAATTGCTAGGGTGTTTACTATCACACCAGCATGATTTCAGGTACCAACTCCTTCTCAGGTAAACTTGGAAATAATACTATTTATTTGATCAAGTCCTGCCTAAACGGATTGCACTTGTACTAAAGGTAACAATTTTCACAAGCTGGTTAGAGCTCTGCTGTTGCACCGGTTTCAAGCAAAGTATTCGTGCTTCTCCAATGTTGCGCATCTCCTCTAGCAAGACCTTGCCCCACCTCAACTGAAAACATGTGCCAAGACTTGCCTATCCAACCAAGGAAATCCTGAAATGAAATACTTACAACCAGAATAAAGGGAATAACCTGAAACCCAACCAAGAAAAGATAACTCAATCGACTGCACGCAGCCTGCAACATCTATCTACGCACACCCCCTGGGTGTAGTCAGTACCATGCTTGCTCCTGCAGTAGAGGGGTACTCACCCATCCCAGAACCTCTGCCTAGGTTCCTTTCAATCCATCCTTTGTGGGGCCATCAATACGGGTCAGTATGGATATACCTTAAATACAATAGGTTCTTACCTATTCCATGCCATTAGTATTGACCTCCATGGTCTGCTGTGATGCCTGTCGGACTCCAAGTATCTTTGACAGGGAGGCTGGAGGTGGCGCTTCAATACTCTGTAGCCGCTTGGCCATACCTGAAGGCTCGCTAACTGGGGCTGACAGTTCCAATCCTCAACCTTGTTTGGATAAACTAACAACTGGGGATGTCGTGGTACACTTCCCCTAGAAGCAACCAGTTTGTCCATACTTGGTGCAGGGGTTGTACTTCTCTCCAACGTTGTGTCAAAGGCCACAGGATTTCATTATCTGCTATGGGATACTCAGAAGTCGCCGGCTTTGCCTATTTCGCCGCATTGAAATTAGCGGGTTTGTCAGCCCTCCGGCTCTGTCTGCCTGAACCTTTTTGCTTCCTTTGAATCCTGCCGGAGGTCGATAACCTGTCTTCCTTCTTGTCGGTTGGCTGAGACTGTTGGACTGGATGGATGACATGATTACAGAATCCGCTATTGTGTTGCAGCGTATGTCTGACCTTCCAAAGAACATAAAGCAACGCATTTAGGTCCGTTGGATAGGGCTCCTTGACTGCCTACACATTCTGTACCCCTTGCATAATGCCCAACCCTACCTTATCTCATACCTGTACTGGGTCTGTACAGCTAAGCTTATACATGTAGTCAATGATCTTGCCCAGGTACTCATCAATGTGATGTGGCTTCATCAGAAGGTCTCACCACTCGAGGAGGAATCAGTCTCATTCCACTTGGTCATCACCAAAACTTCGTTTGAGCCATTCCCGGAATGCTTTCCAGCTTCGCAATGGCTTACCATTGTTAACAGGGATACCAGTACGCTTCTCTTGCCTTCTTATTCGTGTGGTAGTACAGCCCTAAGTACCATACTCAGGTGGAATCTTCTAATAGTGGTAGCAACAGGTTTACCTTATCCATGTCAGTTAAGCTACACTCAGCAAAGAACTCGAACTTAACCTCCACCCATGTCCAGAACCTGGCGAGTTCAGTGACCTTTCCCCTGCAAGGCAGAATGCTACTCCGCTCTTCCAGCTTCTTTTGCTGCTGTCAGGCGAATGGCCATGAGGTTGGTCTGCTCTAAAGTTTGCACACTAGCCACTTAGCTCGATGGTCCCACCATACTTTCTTCTTGTCACTCCAATCATCCTTGCGAGCCCTGACCAAGGGATCAATTTACGGGAAGAATCGGCATCATCAACATCAAAAGTATCATGGTCAGAGTCCCCTGGATCTCCTCCCCCTGCCACCATACCACCTCCGGGTGCCAAATTGCTATCTACACCACCCCCCGCATTTCCATCTTGGGTTTCCTGTGGTCCATTATACTCAGCAAACCATACCTGCGGACCATCCTCATTCCCATCGTCGAAGTGTTATCCCCTGATAGTACGGAGGCCGGTTGTGGAGCAGGGGGTCACCAACTCTCAGGAGTTGGATTAGTAGCTGGCTAAGTTGCTTGCAGATACTCCAGAAGCTGGGGCAACTAAGTTGTTGCATTGGTTGGCCGACAGGCCTACCTGGTCCACAATACACACAGGTTGGTCATCCATCTGCTCCCGCGTCCCTTCTTCTATGCTGTACTGGGGTCCATGCTCCCTTCCAGTACCCATATGAGTGATAATAAATCCACCCCATGCGGGTCTCTTCCAATTTGGTACCCGACAGACAGAACTCGTCTTGGCTGTCCGAGTCGCCACTAGTGATGGTGGGTCACCGAGATGGAATGGTTGGTTTTGGGTGGGCAGAGGGACTCACCGGTGCCCATGGAACGGTGGGGGCCGATGTCCTCAGTGCAAGGCTTGCAGTTCCCTGTGATAGAGCATCAGGTTGTAACCGGTATGGGTGCTAGATTATTTTGTATTGGATTTCACAGTATCGCTTGATACTGGTATGGTTTCGTGTGCTGGCGGTTGATATAAGCAATGTTTCATGTTTGCTTTCGCACTGTCACTTGGATACTTGTATTATTTCATGGGCTATCAGTTGATACATGCCATGTTTTGGAATATCGGTCATACTGGAGATAAGCGATATGCTGTATTTAACGACTGCTGATTTCCATGATAGAAAGAGCAGACTTGGACAGACGGTATTCTTAATATAGTTGGTTCCATGTTGACCTTTTGATCACCTATCACATCATGTTCGGAGACTCCTTTCTTAAGTAGCACTTGTCTCTTGTTCATCAACTGGCCATCTGCTCCTATTGTACTGCTACGCGACTAGTGCCTGGCCCGAACACGTTACATTTTTTAATCTCGGCAAGTGGTTAGAAACCTGCCTGGAGCTGGCCTACTCAACCTACAAAAGTTCAACATTGAAGCTAGCAGTGGGGAGCGGCTGAACCACCAAGGTTCCCCTCTGCCAACACAACACAATTGAGTCACTAGAGACTGGAAGTGGGAAGCAGGTCCCATGGAAAGGCCTTACCAAAAGAAGGCAATCTGAGAAGCCAAATCGGCCAAAGACCGACCTGTCAATTGATGAAGCTGAAAGGCAATTAGCATGAGATTTGGCGAAACAGACCTTCAGCGATTCAACCAACGAGTTAGGACAAGCAGCAACTAGCCTTCCAGGGCTTGTTCCCTCCAGTCCCAGCAAAGGAAAGTTACCGGCCCAACAATGAAAGGAAGACAGCCCACCTGTCCGCACTCCTAAGGAGGAAGACGACAACACGCAGGAATCAAATTACTCGGTAGCGAAGCAACCTCTGGACGAAGCCCTCAGCGCTTCTTCAGAAAGCTTATCAGACTGGAGTTCCAGTAGTGAAGAATCTGAACAGCACATGTCTCAAGGACGATCAGCCACGCCACCTGGCCCAGGGATCGGGCAAACAGGATCCAAGGTCAAGCTCCCACTGCTGCCCACGTTCTCGCGTGAAAAGAAGGACCTAAAATCCGAAGCCTTTGATTTATGGGTGACCCCCACTTCCCAGTATCTCGCCTTACATGATGTGGATAAGACAAAGGAGGGAAGTGGAGTATACTTGGGAAGTTTCTGTATGGGAAAGGTGGAAGAAGCATATTACCAAGCAATAAATTACTATGACAGCAAGTAAAAAATTCAAGGAACAACCCGGATAAGGTACCTAAGAGACAGACTTTAATCCTCGCGAAATACGGAAGAACTCTATAAGAAGTTTATGGAAATCCAACAAATGCGAAACGGGAGTACAGAAAGAATAACGATGGTCACAACAGATCTCCTAATGTACCATGGACGATTGCCAGATGGGATAGTATTCCAGTACACGCTACGACAGAGACTATATCAAGCAATACATCTGAAACTACGCCAGGAGGTAGAACCCATAAAAGAAGATGTGGACTCCTTTGCCAAGATAGTCAATCGAGGAGAACACAAGGACGCCATCCTGTCTGACACAGGTGTTTACTGAACCCACAAACTGCAGCATCGGAATAGTAAAGGATCATCATCACATGACAACACAAGGAACAAACAACCCAACAACAAACGTACAAAAGACAAGAAGGATACAAAGCAGAAACGAGGCGATCAGGGCAGGTGTTTTGAATGAAGGAAAAAGGGCCACTATGTAAAGGACTACTATGCCAAAAAAGGAAAAGGAAAAACAGCTATGCGAGATACTAGCACAAACTATATAGAAACAAGTGAAGACAATAAAGTGGAAATTAACAGGGTGCAAATGGAAAGTCTCCGAACATAGCCAGCACTGGCAGTTAGGCTCCATGATGCGCTAGAAGGAACGATCCACATAGAGGGCCACCCAGAAAAGGTACTATTGGATACAGGAACAATCAGTTGTGACATTATCAGCACTGCCTTTATCTCTGCGCATAGAATACCCATGGAACCACTACCCCAACTGACTACAGTCAACATGGCAATGAAAGGTTCTTGCTCTGCAAGCTACAAGAAATGTAGACTGACCACAGGGATCGGAGAAAAGAAATGGACAAACCAGGATATGTTAGTAGGAAACTTGGCAAAAAATACCGCCCTGATCAGAATGCCATTTCTAAAAAGAGACAATGCGCTTATCAGATGTAGGGACACGGCAGTGGTGTTTTCTGATAACAAACTGTGCGTGCTATGCAAACCAACAAGCAGGGAATTCAGAGCCGCTGTTTCTGATGTAACCTCAGCAGCCCTCTCAGAGGAAAACAAGGATGTATTCACGCACAAGGTCCCTTAAACACTGCCTCCAGTACCAAAAATTAACCATCACATTCGGCTTAAGGATCAAATGGATCTAAAAAACCAACTAACATGCTCAATCCTGGAAGCATACAAGCAGAAACTCATGAACTGGATAAACAAGAAATTACGAGCTGGAGTAATTGTACAACAGGAAGTTCCCAGTGCGGCATCTATAGTTCTACAACCCAAGTCGGACGGAAGGATCTGCCCCCTGGTACGCTTGAAAATTCGCAATGACAACATGATCATGAATAGTCCAGCGATCCCCAACCAACAGCAAATCCTTAACCGCATTGGATGAGCAAAGTTTAGGCGTAAGATTGATATAAGCGACATATACTTCCAAACCCGAGTGGACAAGGACAGCATTAAGTTCAACTCGTTTAAAACCCAATTCTGAGGGTTTGTCAGTACAGTAATGCTACAAGGAGACAAGAATGCACCAGCAACCTTTGTACAAATAAGGGAAGAGCTCCTAACCGAATTCCTACATCATTTTGTATAGCTCTATATTGATAATATTCTCATATTCTCAAACACAGCAGAAGAACATGAGATACACATACGCCAACTGTGGGACTGTCTCCGAAAGACAAAAGTTTTGGGCAAGCAAAAAGAAGTCAGTACTCTTCACAGATAAGCTGGAAGTACTAGGACACATAGTGGATGACTGAGGAATCTATGCATCTCCACAAAAAATACCATCTATTGCGGGTTGGAAGATATCTCAAAACAAGAAACAATTGCAACACTTTCTAGGAATCGTAAGCTAGGTAGCCCAGTTCCTCCTACACCATGCTACCCTAACGGCACCATTAACAGATTTATCTGGGAATACCGAATTTGTATAGACAACCACCCATTGGACTGCATTCAAAGCGATAAAAAAGCAAATTGTATATTACCAAGTCATGCGACCAATAGACATACGGGGTGAGGAACCAATTTCGCTAGTAAAGAACGCCTCAGACTTGGGAATAGGGGCGGGGTAGGACAAGGACCCACATACGCGACGGCTTGACCAGCCGCGTTACACAGCAGGAAATTCACCAATACCCATATAAATTATGGAACCAGCGATAAAGAGGCCTTAGCAATAGTGGAAGTGCTTAATCAGTTCCACAATATTCTAATAGGAAATACATTCATAATAGTAACGGACCACCAACCCCAGACACATCTACGAACTGCAAACAGCCCCAGCAGAAAACAAGTTAGATGGCTTACTGCCTTCGGAAAATATGACGCAAAGATTGTTTACACACCAGGAAGCTCGAACTATTTAGCTGATGCCCTTTCCTGGATATACAAAGGCGAATCAGACTTGAACCCACTTTATGTCTACAATCATACAAAGGAAGCGGATGACATCCTCGATAATACAGTCTACGAGCAAGAATCAAACACAAGGGAACCTGCAGGACATATTACTCCTACTTCTCCTCCTTACTCATGCACTGGGTACACCAATGAAGCCCCTGTATCTCCTGAAAGCCCCTGCTCAATCACTGCGGGAAATGAGTGGGGTGACAAGTGCACCTTTCGGAGTACGTCACCAAAGGAAGTCCAACATAGCAAACTGCACTATTCGCACTGTTACGAGTACCATTGTCCATATCACCTAACCGAGGTCAAGTTCACAAATAACCACCCCAGGCAGTAACACAAACTAACTCCTCCACCACCTAGTGATGGTCCGAGTCCCCCAAGCACAGAAATTGATCCAAGCCCTCCAGAGTCCCCCATAATCAATGACTGAGAATGGCAACAAACAATCAGCAGTAGACCAAATAGTGCTGGGGAAGGGCTGTCCACCCCTGCCCAGCCAGGGCCCAGGTACTACAGAATCCAGCACTACTGAACCCTGAAGTCCCCGTATTTCAGATGCCAGAACCTGACACTCTGCCATCTGTCAGATGGGCGGAACCGGTAGAAAACCACACATATGAGACAATAGCTGCATTCCGAATACCAGGACCAGACAGCCCACCACCAATTAGACGAGCGGAAGGATTAGAAAGCCTCTGCAATGAAACAATGGTTTCAGTAATACGTGCAATGATATGTCAATATCGGGGAAGATTATAGGATGTCTTGGAAAACAACGAGGAGAATGACAAACCTGAAACCAGCAGCGGAATTGGAATAGATGCCGTGGATGACATAATATGCACAATGAATGAAATGATTGGAATATTCCGCGAACACATGATTGCAGCATACCGGAGGGAGCCGATATAGAAAAAAGTCAATGAAAGTATAGACACCGTAGGAGGTTTAGCCTCCTACTAGATTGCAAATGGAATGCTATAGGCAAAAACCCGATATGGAGAAGAATGCCTGTCTATTCCAAAAGGTCACACATACGGAAATACTACGTTGAGAGAATACGTCCTTAGCGCAATGCGTAACAAAGCCCACCACAGGTCTGAATGAAACTTATGGTATGCCACCGAGTAACTATTTTGGCCTGCAATATGCAAGGACTTCAGAGTGTACGTGGCACAAGGTCACATGTGTCAAAACAAACAAGGAACCTGTGAAGTTACCAGGAGGAAGGGGCCCGACAATCAGTCTACCATCTGAAATTTTCGAATCAATACCCATCGACATCGTGGGATCTTTTCACAACCCATGGGGATATGACACAATCCTAGTTGCTGTGGATAGGTTTTCCAGATTCACATGGCTCATACATACAACTAAGGAAGTGACAGCTATAACAACCTGGGAACTACTGCACAGCAAAGTATTTACACCCGATGGTTACCCAATATCGCTAGTGAGCAATGTGAACATACAATTTGGGTCTCATGTTTGGACACAGCAGTGTCGCTGGCTAGGAATTGAGCACATCAAGGTGGCACCTGACCACCAGGAGACAAATGGACAAGTCGAAAGGAAAATCCACCAAGTGAAAACAGCCCTTCAAAACCCAGTCAATGTAAGACAGAACGATTGGTGAAATAGCATACTGGAAATAGCAGCTTACCTAAATGCAGTATGGTCAGAAACCCGTGGTATGTGACTACATGAGGCTGCTTTTGGAGAAAACTACCCACAACTCCACGTAACGAATTTGGAGAACTATGTGGTACCGGCCACCGATGAATTATTGAACAGACAGCAAGTAATCCGAAACACGGCATTTATTGCTATCAGACCAGTGCAATTCAGGAGTACAAGAACAGCAGCCAAATGGTGCAGACACCACACAGTGATAGGGAAAGGTAACCTGTTATTAGTTTATGGAAGCCTTTTTCACAACGGAATCACGACGAAGCAAGAAATTGCAACTGCCCTGGCAAGGACCGTTGAAGATAATCGAATATGACGAATTTATGCAAAATTACACCATGGAAATAGATGACAGAATGTACAGAAACTGACAAGCGGCATTCCACACATCCACTGTGAAATGATACCTCCCTAACGACAATACGTCTTTTCCCAGAAGAAGCCTTGCAAAACTTCCTCCGATCATGGGTAATGAAAAATCAGAATGGGAAGTGGAGATGATACGGGACCACAGCAAACGCTACGACCAGGACCAATTCATGGTGAAAGGGTTCGGATATCTGCAAACAGAAAACTGCTGGGGACCCTGCGAAGGGTTAGAAAGTTGGATAGAACTGCTAAACCTATGGTGGGAGGACAACAAACTTCAGGACGAGCAACCCCTTACGATAAATCATGTGACAGTGGTATAGAGCCCAACTCTGCCAGAAATCCAACACCTCCACCCAGACAAAGATCAAGAGATACAAAATAGGTTTCAGTCAGCCCACTTCCAAAGCGAATTTGCAAGCAGCGAAGATGGGAAGCGGGTAATGGAAGACGAAGTGGCATACCTAGAATGGCTAGCTGAAACCGCGTACTGGGAATAACAAGGGAAGAAAAACGTACCATCCAACAGCCTTACCATGTCAAACTATGAGCAAGTTACTTGGAGACAGCGCCATCAGCTAATGGGACAGTGGGTGAACCGTGAAATCATCCCTAGATGATCCCTTGCACACTGACTATTCATACACATTTACAAAAAATGCCTAGAAATAACAACTGAGTCAACAGGATGGATGTGGGGCGAAAAAATGGATGACATATTCCGCTTTGGAAGTGCATGTTATATGAGTACAGAGAAATGTGATCAATGTTTGGAAAGGGAAGAAACTGAGATGAAGTACCACCCACGCTCCCCTGAACACCAAAGCGAGATCGACACCTAAGTGAGGCCAACACCAAAATATAAATACCACCCACCGTCCCTCAAACCCCTCCGAAGAAGAAAAAACCTTACTATCAGACCTCCAAACAGAAAGAAAAACCCTTATGAGACAGACTACTCTTATAAACCTGTATCCTTTTACGAAACCTAGAATTGTGGATCTACGAAGAAATAAGCATCAAGGGACGACATATCATTGACAGAGAACTACTGCACTGTGGGACCATTCCATGGAAGGCATACGGGAAGATATTTTATATCGATTACAGACACTATTTTGGATGGATCGATATCGAAACAGAGGATGGGGAGGACAGGGCGGTCAGGCAGTAGATCGATCTACCAACCTACAAGAAATCGGGTTTCTTTGTGTGCAAAGCACCCTGTCCAGAATTCTTGGTGAAAGGGCTGCAAGGGGCGGAATGGATGTTGCAGGATGAAAGGAGATTGTTGCAGGATAGCGATGACGATGAGGATGGGTCCTAAGGGGATGTTACAGAGGATAGCGGGTTTTCTGACTATTAGGATTTCATCAGGTTATTTTATTTAGTGAAATTGTTCTTTTATTTTGGGAGTATAACCGGTACAGGCAGTAGGTTATTTTATGTTGTGTTTCACAGCATTGCTTGATACTTGTATCATTTCGTGTGCTATCAGTTGATGCACCCCTTGTTTTATGTTTAGTTTCATAGTATTGTTTGACACTTGTATTGTTTTTTGTGCTATGGGTTGATACGAACCTTGTTTTATGTCTATATGTACTGGAAGACGGATCTCTTGGCTCAAAAAAATGTTTGATCTAATCTGAGGATCTGAGACATCTATATGTACTGGAAGACGGATCTCTTGGCTCAAAAAAATGTTTGATCTAATCTGAGGATCTGAGACATTTCCCTGTACTGGACAACGGTTGCCGTCCGCTGGACCACCCCATCCCGTTCCTCAACCCTTCAAAACTTGAGGAGAGGAACGCCAGCAAGAAGAAAAATAAAACCGCGATAGCGGCAGCCATCAATGCAAAATAATTAAGAAAAGATGAAAGAAAGAAAAGAATGAAAGGAGAGATAGATAAAGGAAAGAAGCAGATATAAAAATAGATAGAAGAAAGGAAAGGAAAATTAAGAGGAAAGAAAGAAACAAAAAGTAAAACAAAGAAAGAAAAGAAGGAATCAATCGGGGTTGCTTGGCAACCATCCCTACAAACCATCAAGCTTTAGTAATTTTATGGACAAAATCCATGAAACTGGAAATCAAACCAAGAGGGAAAATTAGGAATCGAGGAAAGAGTGTAAAAAATAATACCAGAAGTAGGCAGTAGAGGAGACTCAGAATTAATCCTCAAATCTCGTTTTCTGAAAAACCCGACTGTATCAAATCAATCTCACAAATGTAAAACCGCCAAGAAATCTCTCGCAGTCTTGGCACTACCACCAGTGCTGGCATATTATTACTTTTTCCCCCCTCCTCCTCTTTCTTCCCCGCTCAACCACCTCGGTCCGCTTGAGCTCAATTTCTTTTATTCTTTTCAACTTATTTTCTTTTGAAATCAGAAAGCGACTATATCAGCAATTATTAAACAAGCTTTCCTCCAAAATCCCCCGTATCCAGTAGGATTACTGATTGCTAACGATGGTTCCAGCAAATATGTTAGCGGCTCGGCACCGATGCGGACAGTGCCGGGTCGAGAAGCTACTAAATGCCTTTGATATCAATTCCAATGGCCGTCGGATGAGATCATGTAAACAATGCCTGGTACGTTCTCGCTGAAAGATTTATTACTTCCAAGTTGCAACTGTATATTCTAACTAATTATGTTTAAACAACAGGAAAGGAGGAGAGTAGCACGGCTGGCCGCAGGACCTCAAGTACCGGCAACTCCTCCGGTACCCGCCGTATTTCTCCCACCCCCTTTTCCCCCCGCACCTCAAACACCTCAAGCACCGAGTGTACTCCAAGTACTACAAGCACCGTCAGCCCCCAGTTCTCCTCCCAATGCCCAGTATGGTGTACCAGCTCCCCCTGTGCTCTCCCTTCTTCGTACCCCTTTGCTTGAGCCATCAAACGTTATACCTCATCCACAATACCTGTTTCCTGCGGAACTCCCCCCAGCACCAGTTGACTACTCTCCTCCCGCAACATGGCGACCGGTATCACCGGTACGAATGCCGGCCCAGGTAAGTGCTCTGCCCCCGAACCCCTTTGCTGCTGCTTTTGTTCCCCAATCTACACAACCACTCCAGCAAGAACATGCTGCAGATAACAGTCTTAGGAATCGGAGATGTCTCTTGTGCCGGCAGGAGAAAGCTCTCGGTGAGTTTGAAGATGATACGGGTATAATTTTGCGAAGCTGTTGCCAAGATTGTTTGGTGAGTAACAAGTTCAAATTAAGCAAATTTGGTGGTTTACGCCAAGCAATTACTAATAGAATACGATTAGGCTACATTGAGAAATAGAAGACACCAAGCACACCCAGAACAACGCCCAGCTGCTCCAAACTATGTAATGGAACATATCTCTGGAGCGCTCGCCCTGCAGACTAGAGTGTTCCATGCATTTTTGGAGAAGCGGGCACATTGGACCCCGCACAGTCTGGGTCGGATGGATGTTGTATGCAGAGGCTGCAACGCCCTGCACTGGGGTGCTGAGAAGTCAAGAAAAAGACCCAACCAAGTACCAGGTACTTTTGAGTCCTGCTGCAAGGGAGGGGATGCTGTGGTTGAGAAAATGCGGCCACTACCAGAACCCCTCCATACCTTGATGACGGGAATGGAACCGGCATCAAGAAGCTTTAGGGAGGGGCTGAGGCACTGGAATAGCCAGTTTGCATTCACTTCCATCAGCTACAATATGGATGATCGCCCAACCGCGATTGGACAAGGTTTCCATCTTTTCCAAGTTCATGGTGCGATCTACCATCATCAAGGCCCACTGGTTCCACCCAGTGGTGCTGATGCCCGATATTCACAGGTCTACCTCCATGATCCGGCCCATGCGGCCCAAGTGCGATCCGCTAGAGCTCTGGATTTAGATGGGGCCTTGATCAACTCACTGACTGGGATGTTGCAGGAGACTTGCCCTTTCATCCGGCTGTATCATACAGCCAAAGAGAGATTGTCAGAGATCTCTGAGGATGAGCAAGACTTCCGCATCATCCTGAATCCACAGCTGAGTCTGATTGTAGAGTCCGGGGCAGACATGAGAAGGGAGAACCTTCCAACGGCGGATGAAGTCTCCATGATTCTGCCGGAGGAATATGGTGATGGTGGATTCAGGGACATTGTTTTGGCAGAGCGATCCAACGGAGTAGTACCTAATAGAGGGTTCTCCATCATCAATCCCAATCATGCCTCCTATCTGCCTCTCCATTATGTTCTCCTATTTCCCTATGGTGAACCAGGGTGGCATTGGGGACGAAGGCTCAACCTGGCTGGTAACAATCGTGTCAAGGACAGGTTATCCCAGAGAGCCTTCTACCGCTTCCGCCTCCATACTAGGACAGATGAGCCATCCACTATTCTTCGAGCCCAGAGGTTACTGCAGCAATTGGTAGTTGATGCTTGGGCGATCTCAGATCAGAACAAGCTCAACTGGCTACGGTCAAATCAGGCTCGCTTGCGGACTGATTTGTACAATGGGCTACAGGATGCGATGAGCGCAGATGACGTCAATTTTGCTGAGGTCGGAAGAAGGATTATCCTGCCATCCACGTTCACCGGAGGAGATAGATTTATGCAGCAGCTCTACCAGGACAGCATGGCTCTGGTGCGCCACTTTGGCAAACCATCTCTGTTCATCACCTTCACTGCCAATCCCAAATGGTCTGAGATTGTTATGGAGTTGTTACCAGGGCAGACAGCTGCGGATCGTCCAGATCTCGTAGCTAGAGTTTTCCATCTCAAGGTACGGGATCTATTAGATCAAATTAGAAAGAAACAAATCTTTGGGCATTGCCAGGGCTGGGTATGGACCATCGAGTACCAGAAGCGAGGCCTCCCTCACCTCCATCTTCTGCTCTTCTTGAAGACCACTCCTGAGTTCCTGACGGCTGCATACATTGACCGTTTTATATCTGCTGAGCTCCCTACCGAGGATGATGAGATGGGACAGCAGTTGCGGGCAATTATCCAGAGCACTATGCTCCACACTCAATGTGTTGGAGGTAATGGGCATGCCCTCTGCATGAAAGATTTGAACCCCCTTTTTGCCCCCACCTGTCATAAGGGATATCCCCGTGAATTTCAGGAGGAGACAATCATCCAAGCGAACGGATATCCCCTCTATCGGAGGCGGAATAGTGGTCAATCCTTTACCGTTCGCGCTCGAGGATCAGCGGGTACAGTGATGGTTCCGGTGGACAATAGGAGGGTCGTCCCCTATAGCCCCTATCTCTCTTTGAGGTATAATGCTCACATTAATGTTGAAGTATGCGGGTCGGTACAATCTGTAAAGTACATTCACAAGTACATTTACAAGGGGGGCGACCGGGTCACAGTCACTGTGGACTCAGAGATTGATGAGATCAAGCGTTACCTCCATGGAAGGTACATTGGACCAACTGAGGCCGTGTGGCGTTTGTTTGAATTCGATACTCACAAGGAGTACCCTCCAGTGAAGCACTTGGCTCTGCATTTGGAAGGCCAGCAGCCCGTCTACTTCAAAGGCCTTGAAGATCCTGCGAGGATACGGGAGCTGATCGAGTCTTCCTTATCAACACTGATTGGATTCTTTGACTACAATCAGAAGAATGAGGATGGGCGGCAGTACTTGTACCATGAGTTCCCAGAGCATTTTGTCTACGAGCGAAAGCTGGGTTGGAAAAGGAGGCAACAGGGATTCTCTATTGGACGCATGTACTCTGCAAGTCCATTCATGGGTGAGAGATATTATCTCCGCATGCTATTGACTGTCGTACGGGGTCCTATGGGCTTTGAACATTTACGCACGGTTGATGGTACTGTGTTCCCAACATTTAAGGGGGCCTGCATCGCATTGAATCTATTGGAAGATGACGGGGAGTGGGTGGCTATGTTCAGAGAAGGGGCGGAGTTCTTGACTGGTAGGGCACTGCGACATCTGTTCGCTTTGGCACTCCAGTACACTACTATTACCGACCCGAATCTGATTTGGGAAACATTCGGTGATAGTATGTGTGACGATCTTCCAAACCTGATCACCAGTGGCAGGTCACCACAACCCGCGGGCATGGAGATATTTGAGGGTGAGCTACACCTCGACTATGGTCTGTACCTCATTCAGCAAGATTTGCTTGAATTTGGTAGAACCTTGGTCGAGTTTGGGTTACCGATACCGGTACTTAATTGGACTGGGGGTGTACCCATCTTGGCCAACCCAGGCTTGGAGGGAGAGAACTACTATGATGCTGCACAGGAGCAGGAAGCCTATGCGACGATGCGGGATAAGCTAAATCCTGAGCAGGTTTCCTGCTTTGAGGAGATAGTGAGTGCCGTGGAGCATCAGGAACCTAATCCGCGTCTACATCGGAGTTCGGTTTTCTTTCTTCAAGGGCCAGCTGGGACGGGTAAGACTTTCCTCTATAATTGCTTATGCAGTTACTTTCGGGCTAGGGGAAAAGTTGTCCTTTGTGTTGCATCCTCCGGGATTGCAGCCCAATTGTTACCTGGGGGTCGAACAGCTCACTCCAGATTTAAGATTCCATTATCCACTTCCTTTAGTGGATGCAATATAAATAGCAATTCACCTCTAGCACAATTGATCAGACGTACTTCATTGATCATTTGGGATGAGGTGCCAATGCAACATAAAACCTGCTTTGAGGCGGTGAGTTGGACACTGAACGATATCTGTCCAGTAGGTGACCGCTCGCTGTTTGGTGGAATCACTACCGTCTTAGGTGGTGATTTTGCGCAAATCTTACCGGTGGTTCGGAGAGGTTCAAGGCAGGCAACAGTGCAAGCTTCTCTTAGACACAGTTCTATTTGGAGTTCTCTGCACATATTGAGGCTAAAGACAACTATGCGGATTGCAGCCAACGATTCCAATCAGGTCTTCATCGACTTTCTCAAAAGTATAGTGATCGACCATTCCATGCATGGTAGATTGGAATTGCCAGCCTATATCCGTAGAGTAGCAACTGTGGATGAACTTTGTGAGCAACTCTACCCACAGGCACTGTTGAATGAGGCGGTCACGTCTCACGGTACTCTCATTGGAAGAGCTATTTTGGCCTTCAAGAATGATACCGTGAATGACTTCAATGACCTGCTTCTCAATAGGATGCCGGGTGCAGAACATTGCTTTGAAGCTGCCAACAAGGTAGAACTAAGTGATGAAGCTGCTGCTGCAGAGCCCTATGCACTGGAGTACTTGCAAAGTATCAACTTGGCCTCAATAGCTCCTTCATGTCTCAAGCTCAAAATTGGAGTACCACTAATCCTCATCCGGAATCTGAGTCCGAAGAATGGGATGTGTAATGGGACTAGATTAAGATTGTTAGGAATAGCTCGCAATTGTCTGCAGGTTGCGATACTGGGTGGCAAATGGGATGGTGAGATTCGCCTTCTGCCGCGGATAAAGCTCACAACCAGTGATGAAGATCTGCCTTTCATCCTTGAAAGAAAACAGTTCCCAGTCCGGTTGTGCTTTGCCATGACAGTGAATAAATCCCAGGGACAGAGTCTTGAGAAGGTTGGAGTGGATCTCCGCTCTGATGCCTTTACACATGGTCAGCTTTATGTTGCCTTGTCAAGGGTAACCTCTCTGGATGGTCTTACACTATTGCCATCCAGTAATAGTTCTAACAGCACAGCAAATGTGGTGTTCCCAGAGGTGCTGCAAGGATTATATGAAAGTAAGTTTTCCTATTCCTTCTTGCTTTTTCTTGATACTGACTTGGAATTTTGATAGTGATATAACCCAGCGGTAGTACTCTTCCTGGTACCTAATGATGATCACCTTAGATCTGAAGGTAGAATTGGGGTTGGAATTCCTACCGAGGGCTCTTTATGCTACACCTTATGATGATATTATATCTGAAGGTATCAAGTACATTTGGTGATAATTCTACACCTTATGATCTAAGTTCTAAAGGTACTTAGAATCTGAACCTGGTACTGATAGCAGCTGGTTAACTCTTCTATACCTTATGATGATACTCTTTCTGAAGGTTTTAATATTTTCTTTATATTTTTTCTTACTTTTTCATTTTTTCATTTTTAAATTGCCATCCTTCTCCTGTCTCCTTCCATTCATCTCTCCTCTATGTCCTACTGTTATTTGCAATTTATTATCCCTTTACTTGTACTATATTGTGCTTTTTTTTTTTTTCAAATTTTTTCTACAAGCCCTATACCCTAAAACCTATTTTTCTTAGAATACCACATTTTTGATTCTCCACCTCCATATTCCTATACGTCTCAACCGTGGGTGAGAGGGCTGCTAGTTTGTTTGTACGGTGTTGTTTGATACTTGTATTGTTTCGTGTGCCATCGGTTGATACATACAAAGTTTTGGAATATCGCTCATATGGGCGACAAGCAATATGCGGTATTTAAAGACCGCTGATTTCCATGATGGAAACAGCAGACTTCGATGGACAGGATTCTTAATGTACTTGGGTGAACAGTTACCTTTTCATCTCCTATTACACCCTGTTCGAAGACTCCTTCAGTAAGTAGCGCTCATTTCTTGTTGATCAAGAGGCCATCGGCTCCTATCGTACCGCTACGTGACTAGGGCCTGGCCCGAACATGTTACTCTGGTCCTCGCTCTTGGGGGTACTGTACCCGTTCAAAAAATGCAGAGCACGCAGCCCACAGTGGCCAGAACTCAGAGGTAACCAACACTGCAGCTGGGAAGGTTACGGTGGGAGAGGAGTCAGGGATGGGTAAAGGGACCAGTAGAGGGGTGGGTCTTGGGGTGGCTATGCGAGGTATGGGGTTGCAACTGCAGGTGTGGCAGGAGGAATGATAGAAGCAGGTGTCACATGAAGAGTAGCATCAGGTATCTCAAGTGCCGTAATACCCATCAGCTTCAACACTGTTTGCTAGGCGGTTTGTCCATCGCTTGTTCCAATCGCCGGGCTGCTGAAACAACTGCGGGCAAGTCAGGAGAGGATAGATAGAGAGCCTGTAGATGCTCTGGTGAAGAAGGTGGTATAGCTATGGCCTTCACCCTCTAGGCTTTCCAACATCCGTATACCCTCTAGGCTCAGGTACACCATCCATTTTTCATCTCCAGCTCGAATTGGCAATTGCATTGCGAAGTTCTCAGGTTTGTTATGGACGAGTGGAAGTGAGGGCACAGCGTCTATCATTAGCACATCATTCTCAGTATCAATACTATACCCTACCTCAAGGCCTCTACCAACACTGCTGTACGATTGTTTAATGCCTCCTGGTCTTTCTGTATCTGCAGGTATGCCTCCAGCTGCACTTTCATCCATTTTACTGGTGCGGTAGTGATCTCTTTCTGGAACACCTCTGGCTTCTACTTGTTCCAGGTTCTCATTTGTCGCTTGCATTCATCAATTGGGTTGCCTACCTCACGGACGATGTAAGGTTAGGTGAACTCGCATTGCGAATTCGCTAAAGGGGACTCCACCTGGCTGTGGAGGCCCATATTGTGGACAAGGGTGAAATCTGGGAAAAATGAAATTGCCGCAGTGCGAGGGTTGGTAATCATAAGATCAATATATTCATTAGGTAAGGGGATAGGAGCGGCCTCGAAGAGCAACCGGTGACCATCCCATTCCAGATGGGAAACATGCGCGAAAACCGGCAGCCTAAATGTGTTGGCACTGTTTGCGTTAAGGGCAAGGTCTGAACCCGAGTTGGATACCATTCTGGTTTGAAGTTCGGTACTAACCATTGCGCTTTCCCCTCTGGTCTACTCGTTCTAAAGATGGTTACTAGTATTCAGGCAAGGTCAGTACCAAGGGTTGAGAAACAATTACTCAGGAGGGGAGTTAAGGGTGGAGGTCGCTTAACAATAGACGGTAAGAGGGGCACCTCTCGGAAGATGGATGTCGAAGTTGCAGCAGCACGAAAGAACTTCAAAGTTAGCGGCAAAAGTTCATTCAGATGTAAGAGTAAAGTAAACAGGAAGACTTAATATCATTAAGCCTGACGGTTCACTCCATTATGGTCTTGAGAGGATTGATTGTGGGAGTAGAAGACTTCCCGCATAGATGTGCAAGGAGTTTTATCTTATACCAGACACTTACCAATCAGTTTACTGCAACTATTCGTGCACACCCTTCTCTGCTAATGGTGGTCTGACACATCTCCTGGTACACCCTTCAGCCATGCATGTGGCAACACACTCCAGATGGCATTCACCTTATGCGGTTATCATTTCTGTGGTACATCTCTATTTTGCTAGCCAGATTGGAAATTTCTTTACTTCAGTACCTTGCCAGTGGCTGACCGTCAAGATGGCTATCAAGTGGACTATCTAAGACACTGTTGTAACAGGGGCACTACTGAGAAGATGGATCACAAGGTTATGGCCACAGCGAACAACTTCAAATTTATTGCCAAAAGTGGACACAGATGTAAGAGTAAAGTAAGCGGTAAATCTTAATATCATGAAGCCTGACGCTTTGCTCAATTAAGGTCTCAAGAGGATTGATTGTTGGAGGAGGAAAGCTCTCACATAGACTTTCGGGTAGTTTTATCTTATACCAGAAACTCCCGCAGCAGTTTACTGTAACCATTCGAGCAAACCCTTGTCTTCTAAGGGTGGTCCGAGACGTCTCCTGGCACACCCTTCAGGCATGCATGTGTTGACACACTCCAGTTGGCGTTCACCTTATATGGTTATAGTTTCTGTGGTACACTTCCATTTTGCCTGCCACAGTGAAAACATCTTTGCATGGGTGTCTTGCCAGTCGCTAACAGTCAAGACACCTGATAAGCTGGACTGTCTATAACACCCTTCCCATATACATTGCTTTCTACTTGACCGAGGAAGCTACCTGGAGCAGTTTATCTATCTACCATTTATGAGTCTCAGACTTCCAGTGTCTTCCCCAGGATACGGTGGTCTGGGCGTGATTCAATGGGTGCTACCCATGACCACTATGCCGGATCCCCCTTACTCGTGGTAGAAATCATGCTTTTAGTGTCTCTGCACTTCCCTTTCGGAGCATACGGCATTGGGCACCCATTCCGGCTTCGTAGGTATAAAAGCTCTGGTAGTCGCCCCAGCACCACCTGGGACTACCTTTGGTACCACCAGGGATAACACCCATTGACTCCGCAGGTCTTTGTCCGTTCCATTCCGAACAACTGGGAGGAGGTACTCTACCTTCTACCCCATGTCCCTTTTATATCCTGCGCACAGCTTATGGTTGACCAGATGGCAGTAACGTATATGGTGTTGCAAGCAGATCTCCCAAGATTCTTCTTTGCCAGATTGCACACAACTTCGTAACTGTCTGCCCAGGATGTCCGGGCCTCAAGGCCGGGCCAGAGGAGTATGATAGGAATAATGTCCCCAATTTACAACTTCTTTGATGCTCCGTAGCTTGCCCAATAGCATCTCCCGGAACCACGGATTCTAGTATTATACATGGCTTCATGTGGAAAACATTCTAGGCATTTTTCCCGAACTGCCCCAGGTACTTCGTATTGAAAGGTAGGGTAACCCAGGACCTTAGACTGCATAACCGAAGCCTTACTGCAGGGTAACCGGATCCCGATGGTAGGTTAACTTTGTTCGGTGTACAAGATGACTTTTTCCTGATAACCTGTCTATTTCATTGCCAGAGATAGACACCTCCACCCTCTCTCCAGTTATTCGGCCCCGCTGAGTAACTGCCCCTTTACAGGTCTCTAAGCACACTTCCACTGCTCACAGGTATATCCAGGTACCGAAGTACCTTGCCATCCAATTCTCTTCATCCTGGAGCCCAGGCCATCCTGTCTCAGTAAGTCTAGTACATACTTGCCCGGTGGTTCCTACCAGTCCCCCTCCTGGCCATCTGTATAGGTGTAGGTTCCCACTCATATAGCTTTTGTATCCTGGGTTCTTACAACTGTTCCCATAGGCCTTAATCTCTACTAGACCTTGGAAGCTACCATGAGCGCTTTATCCATCTACCATTTATAATTCTGGGGCTTCCGGTGTCTTCTGCAGGATACAGGAGTCTGGGAGTGATCCAATGGGTGCTACCCACGACCACTACCTTAGATTCACCTTACCTGTAGTAGGAATCCCGCGTTTAGTCTCTCTACTCTTGCCTTACAGACCCTATGGTGTCGTGGACACTTTCAGGCTTGGTTGGTGTAAAACTCTCCTAGTTGCCCCGCCACTAGTAGGGACCATCTTCTGGAGCACCATGCCGAAATCCTGTTAACTGCGCTGGTTTTGGTCTGTTTCACTCCAAACAACCTGGAGGAGGTACTCCACCTTCCACCCTATGCCCCCTGGTATATTCCGCAAACAGCCTACCATTGACTGGATGGCACCAATGCATATGGTGTTGGTAGTAGGTTTGCAAAGATCACTTTTTACTGGACTCGATACAACTACACAACCCTTTGCCCATGGTGTCCGGGACTCAAGACGGGGCCAGAGGGGTATGATAGGAATAATATCTCCAACCTACGGCCTTTTTGGGGCTGTGTAGCGCGCCCAATATTATCTCCTGGAACCCCAGATCCTAGTATTATGCGTGGCTTCATATGACAAATATTTTAGTCATTTTCCCAAACTCCCTGAGGGACTTAGTATTGAGGGATAGGGCAACGTAGGACTTTAGAAAGGGTAACCAGAGCCCCATGGCCTGGTAACCTGATCCGAAGGGTAGGGTGACTATGTCTAGTAGACCAAAAGACTTTAGCCTGTTATCCTGTCCATTCCCGCACTCGTGATAAACATCTATAACGCTCTCCGGTCACCTGGCTAAGCGCAGTGCCTGCCCCTTCGGAGGTCACTAAGTACGCTAGCATCGCTCCCAGATGTAGTCAAGTAACGAAGTGCCTTGGCAACCATT
Source organism: Tuber magnatum (assembly GCA_003182015.1). Taxonomy (NCBI): domain Eukaryota; kingdom Fungi; phylum Ascomycota; class Pezizomycetes; order Pezizales; family Tuberaceae; genus Tuber; species Tuber magnatum. Next base: position 2,458,303 of record PYWC01000015.1, on the reverse strand, counting down.
TCCGTTCATATCAGAGCCTGGGCCATTGTGTCTCCGTGAGTCAAGTGCTTACTTGTCCGCCAGTTCCTACCAGTCTGCCTCATAGCTGTTTGTATGAGTGTAGGTTCAGGCTGCTATAGCTCATATATCCTGGGTCATTACTGTATCTCAGTTGCAGGATATAAGCCTGTATTGAGTTGTTGTTCTGCTCTGTTATATGTGATTGTTTACGTCTAATTATTGGTCTCTTTTGATAGCCTATACTATGAAACTTGTTGTAGTGGCAAATTTGGATTTAGTCTCAGCTCATGCATTTTGTCATTGAGGGTTGAATACTTTCAATATGTAGCACTCCAGTGTGGCATTATCACATTCTACATGGCTTGAAATATACTGGAATTTGTTCCAAAAATCTGTTATATTCTTTTTGCCTCATTTTAGGGTTTCTAGTTTGATCTATACCACTTTTGCAGTATTGATGTTCCCAAACAGCTCTTTCAGTACCTCTCTGGAGCTGTCCCATGCCTTCTATTCTCTTTACTTAGATCCTTGAACAGGAAGGATTATCTATTTATCTACTGTATTCTAGAGGAAGAATTCTGTAAATCCAACCATTGTGGTGTTATAGTGTAACAACCTAACATACATGAGCTGTGGCAGCCAGAGCCTATGCCCATGCAGGCAGGCAAGAGGTGCACTGGTAGGAACCGGCAGGCAAGTAAGTACTTGATCTACGGAGACCAGGTAACCGGGACTCCGAGATGAGTGGAAATAGCAGGCAAGGTACGTAGGTACTGCGGTATACCCAGGGTGGGTGTCCGTGTACTTAGGGACCTCTGAAGGGGCGGTTAATCTGCTAAGCTAGGTAACTGGAGAAAGGTCAACAATGTCTATCTGCGGCAAGGAAATAAACTGAGGAACAGGGTAAAGTCATCTTCTCCACCATATAAGATTACCCGACCCTCAAGATCAGGTTACCCTGGCCTGGGGCTCAGGTTACCCTGCCCAAAGTCCTGAGTAACTCTACCATTCAATATGTAGTCCCTGGGAGAGTGTGGGAAAAATGGTTGAAATATTTGTCACGCGAAGCCATGCATAATACCGGAATCTGTGGTTCTGAGAGGTGCTATTGGATGTGCTACGTGGCTTCGAAGAAGATATTCATTGGGGACATTGTTCGTAGCATGCCCCACTGGCCGCGCCTTGAGGCCTGGATATCATGGGCAAATGGTTGAATAGTCATGTCCAGTCTGGTCCAGAGGTTTCATTCGCAACCTGCTTGCAACAAGGTATACGTCACTGCCGTCCAATCCACTAGAGGCAGTTTGCAGGGTATCTAGGAGGACATAGCATGGAAGAGCGACTACTTCCTCTACGTTTTTCAGAGTAAAACAGACCAAAACTGGGCGGGTTAATAGGAGTTACCCAGGGGGTCCTGAAGGTAGTCACGGGTGGTGCCCGGACGACTGGGAGAGTTCTGCACCAACCAAGCCCGACCATGTCCCCAACACCATAGGTTCTATAAGCCAAGCGCAGAGGCACTACAACCATGTTGCCCATGACAGGTAAGGTGGATCCGAGATAGTGGTTATGGGCAGCTGTAACGTGGCCCAGCCAGGCCCTAGTCACGTAGCGGTACGATAGAAGCAGATGGCCTCTTGATCAACAAGAAGCTAGTGCTGCTGACTAAAGGAGTCTTCGAACTGGGTGCAATAGGAGATCAAAAAAGTAACGGTTCAACCAAGTGTATTAAGAATACTGTCTGTCGAAGTCTGCTGTTTCCACAGCGGGAATCAGGGGTCTTTAAACACCGCATATCGCTTATCCCCAGTATGAGGGATATTCTAAAACATTGGGTGTATCAACCCCTAGCACACCCAATAATGCAAGTATCAAACGATACTCCGAAATAAACATAAAGCAATATCTGTATCAACCGATCGCACACGAAAACATACAAGTATCAAGCGATACTGTAAAACGCAAACATAAAACAATGTGTGTATCAACCATTTGCACGCGACTCAATACAAGTATCAAGTGATACTGTGAAACCCGCACATCAAACAATATGTGTATCAACCGCTAGCACATGAAACAATACAAGCATCAAACGATACTGGGAAACCCAAACATAAAACACTGTGTATATCAATCGATAGGACATGAAATAATACAAGTACCAAACGATACTGTGGAACCCCAACAAAACTAACCTAGTATCTGTACCGGTTACAGCAGCGCCCATTGGATCACTTGGGGACCACCATATCCCACAGAAAATAGCGGAAGCCTGAGAATCGTAAATAGTAGATAGATAAACCGTTTGTGGTATCTTCCCGGGTAAGGTAGAGATCAATGCATATGGGAAGAGTGTCACAGGTAATCGAGTTGATCACGGGTCTTGACCGTTAGCTACGGGCAAGGGACAAGTGCGCGGTTGTTTTCACTCTGGTGGGCAAAAGGGAAATGTGCCACAGCAACGACAACTGCAGAAGGTAAACGCTGACTAGAGTGTGTCAACACATGCATGTGCAAAGGGTGTGCTAGAAGACAAGTTGAACCGCTATTAGCGCAGCAGTGTGTGCTCCAATAGTTAGAGTAAAAAACTACTGGGGAAGTTTCTGGCATAAGATAAAACTACTTGGATGTCTATACGAGAGCTCTCCTATTCCAACAATCAATGGTGTCGAGACCTTAATTGAGTGAAGTATCAGTCTTAATGATAGGAAGTTTTATCATTTACTTTACTTGACATCTGTGCGAACCTTGGCCTATAAGTTTGAAGTTGTTTGGTATGGTTGCAACAATGGGATCTATCTTCCTAGTGGTGCTACTATTACAGGGCATTGCTAAGCGACCTCCTCGCTTAACCACTCTCATATTCAATTGTTTATTGACCTGCGGCACTGACCTTGCGTGAACACTAGCAACCTTGTCTGGACCGAGTAGCCCAAGGTGGAAAGTGCAAGGACTAGTACCGAACTTCGAAACGCAATGGAATCCAAGTTGGATTGAGACCTTGATCTTGCTGACGATACTGTCAACACGTTTCCAGGGTTGGCTTTCGCACAAATTCACCGTATTAAATAGGATTTCCAGGAGTTACTCTACGAGTCCGCCTCTATTCAGTTGCCTGGTGATTGTGTCAATCTCATGATTACAGACTCTTATGCTTGTTATGGTTTGCCACTACTCGTGTTACTCGCGAGTGGTAATGATCATCTTTAAAGGTCCGCACTGTGCTATGCCGTGTCCAAGAGCTGCCCTGGTCTCTAGGTCTTATCTTGGTATTCTCACGTAAGAATCGCTTTGTCACCGGCACCGAGAGTATTGGTCTTTATTTGGTTAACACGGTGGGCATTGTGGATAGGTTCTTGGCTCTATGGTTGATCCGTCTAGTGGATATGTTTCGCGTGTAAAGTATTTTTATTCGCAAAGATTGCAAAGTAGTAGATAGGAAATAATAGTAGATGGTTGTGCGAAGAGCTAACCCATATCTGAAAACGCGGCCTTTAAAGAGGCCTCTTCCCGTGACCCAAACCCACCCCTCATCCTCAAGCGAGGGCGGGTGCGAAATCCATCACCTGACTCAAATAAGTCTTTTGTGCAAACATAAAACATCTCAGGACCTCTAAGTGACATCATGTGCAAAAACATAAATCAAACGCAATATAAATCAAGCGCATAAACAAACCGGATGACCTACTAATCAGGTCACGCGCGAAACATAAATGAGTCTGGCTTGCCGGTAAACGTTACCGGCCAGCCTAGACTCCCCCCATGACGTCAATCATATGTTCTGTGTGAAATGCAAGGAAACATAACAAGCCCCATGACCTGCTAACGAGGTCATGTGCACGAGAGAATAACCCGACTGCATGACGTCTATATGGCGTCATGGGTGAAACCTGTACCTTGGCGCTGTCAACTCGCTAGCACTCCTCTAGTCAGATCATGACATTAGCTCCTCTCTCTCCCCTGCCTGAGTCCCATCAGGCTACTTTGAGCCTTCATGTCCCACCACTTCCAACATCCGACCAGCCATCCTGCTCATTCACCTCTGCGTTTCTCCCAAGAGCATTTCCATGCTCTTGATCCTCTTCTCTTTCCTCCTCCTCTCTTGCCGGAGGGCGCTGAGTGTTTGTTCTGCCAGTCCCGCACTTACTCTTTCTGCACTTTCTTCACGTTGCAATCGCACCTGTTGTTTCTCCTCCTCTTTCTTCTCCCTTCGTAGTTCCCTGATCTCCCCCTTCAGGGCCTCTTCCCGATCCCGGCTGTTTTCCGCCATCCTCTGAAAGGCCTCCAGGGAGTCAGCTTCAGTCATGGTCTGGCTTGGTTCTTTATTGCGACTGTGGCCCTGCGGGGATGGTTATCAACTTGTTAGGGTCTTTTGTTTTTTCTGCCCCCCTCTCTCTCTTTGCTTCATGGCAGAAGCAGGTTCTGGGTATTGGACCAATGCTACCGGTTTGGGTTTCTATAAGCCCTAGGGGTTGGTCTTCGGTGAGCCTAGCAGGCTCCTCTTTGGTGGTGTGCGGTCGCTTCAGCATGGCCAGTAGCCCGAGCTGAACTTGCCGCTTTGGTGCACCTGGCACCTGTCGTCGCAGCATTCTATGAAGGTTGTGCAGTTGGGTTCTCTCTGTTGTTCCATGAGGTGTGGGAGAGGTAGGTCCATTGCTCTCGCTGATTCTTCGTTGCTTTGTTTCGTCTTAATACTGGCTGTGTACCCCGGGCTTGTCGCGGTAACGTTTATGGAAGCATTGAATCGCCATGCGCGCATGGTTGACGTTGGTGGTAGGGTATCACTCTTGGTCGTGTTCAGGCGGGTAATCGGTCTACTTAGCACAGTATTGAAGTTTCCCGTCGTCCACGTGGGGGTCGATTATCTGGTTGAGTTCCTATTCGTCTTCTCAGCCTATCTGAATAGGCGCAGGCGGAAGCATTTTCTGTGATGGAAAACAGTTGTCTTGGTAGGGTTCGAAGAGGCTGGTGCAGAACATTGGATATGTCTGTTTCATCGAGGCGGGGAGGGTGGGTTTATATGCTCGCAGTCCGACCCGTTGGATTATTTTAAATGGTCCGAGTTTCCTTGTAGTCTCTCTTCTTCAATGGTCTGGTGGTCCGGATATTGCGTGGCATCAACCACACCTTGTGGCGAACAGTAAGGTTTGGGTCTTGCTTGTGGTGCTTATCGCTCTCCTGCTTTTGACTCATTTGTGCTAGAGTCATTTCGTCTCCTAATATGTCATGTATTCTTATCATATCGTCCGCCTGTGTTATCTTTCGCGGCACTTGGTATTGTCCCGGATCGAATTCAGGCTCGTACCCATAGTTTGGAAAGAAGCCTGTGGTCTTTATCGTTTCTTGTCATCCGTTGTTGTATGCGAATTCTGCTGTGGATTGGAACTCTGTTCAATTGTTCTGTTGGCAGTTGATAGGGGCTCACAGGTGTCATTCCAATATCATGTTCATTTGTTCGGTCTGACCATCCGTTTGTGGATGGAAGGCGGTACTCCAGTGTCATCTGACACTTAATTGTCACCTGATCTCTTTCCATACGTCTGACGTGAAGAGCGATCCTCAGTGGGAGGTAATATTTTTCGGCAGCCCGTGGAGTCTAAAGACTTGGTCCTTAAACAGGTTGAAGAACTGTGGTGTTGTCATATCTGTTCTGCATGCTACAGAGTGCACCATTTTCATAAGTCAGTCGACAACGACCTATATGGTATCATAACCGTTCGATTCGTGTAGTCTAGTAACAAAATCCACTGCAATAGGTTGCCATGGTCTTCACAGAGTTTAGAGCAGTTTGAATAGCCCTTAGGTTGTGTGTTTAACCGTGTTTGTTCCTTGACATGTGTCGTAGTTCTTCACTTATCTTTTAATATCGCGGCACATCGGTGGCCAGTCGTGAGAGCATTGAATCGCCGCAGTTGTTTTTGCCATTCTGCCGTGTCCCTCAGGGTCGATGTCGTAATTCAGTCTTATTGTTGCCGTTCGCAAGGCTTCTTTGTCCCGGAGCCTTATCTTGTCATTATAGCACAGGTATCCATCTTCTGCCCAGCATAGCGGGAGGGCTATGCCTTTCATTTGGTTTAGGCCTTCTTTCAAGGCCTCTGTTATCTCCTGGATTTCTCAGTCGCTAGCTCTGCTTCTTCTGATCCATTCTTCATACCCCTCATCATTGCTTGTGGCGACGGTAATTTTGTTCAGGGATTCATATCCACCCTCTTCATCTTCCTCTTGCCCGAAATACTTCTCTTGGGGGAGGAGTATCCATGTCTTTCCTACCATGTTTCTTGTTGGTCGGGGAAGTCTTCTGTCCTTCAAGTCCATGCGTCCCACTTTCCTCCTTCTTTTCCTGGTCATTATTCGATTTGGAGATGGTATTGGCTTAAGGTCTCGCTACATCTGATCTGTCATCCATTGAGCTCGTTGGTGCTAGTGAACGCTCACAGGTTCTTGTGGTCGGTGATGATCTGGACCATATGCTGACTTCCTAGCGTGTACTTCCTCCAGTCTTTCACTGGTTGAATAATGGCTAACAGTTTCTTGTCATGAATATCATGGTTTTGCTCTGCCTCTGACCTTATTTTTGATCGAAACGGGACAGTTCTGTATAATCCATCTTCACCCTGCTGGGAGTGGATACCAGAGCATGCCTAGTTGCTTGCATCTGTCTCAATCATGATGGGTAATGCGGGGTCAAAGTGTCATAAGATTGACATCGTTGTAAGTGGCTTTCTCATATCGTCGAACGCTCATTGTTCTTTCTCACTCTATTCCTATTTGATCCTTTTCCCAGTCGTATTGCAGAGGGGTTTCACTATCCTGCTAAATCCAGCAATGAATCTTCAGTAAAAGTTGCAAAAGTCCACCATGCTTTGCCCTCCTTTGACACTCTCGGGTACTTTCCGGTCATCGACAGCGACTGTTATGACTGGATCTGCTCATACTGCTTCAGGATTGACGATAAATCCTAGGTATTTGACTTCGTTCGTATGGACCTCGCAGTTCAAAGGCTTTCGCTTGACCTTGGCTTCCCTCGATGCCTGCTGGACATTTGGTATTTCTCGGTCCTGTTGTTTCATGTTGTCTGAATAGATGAGGATATTCTCTAGGTAGACGATACAACATATGTTCATGTACTTGCTCATCTTGAAGTTGGTCAACCGCTGGAATGTGGCTGGTGCATTGGATAATCCAAAGGGCGTAACTAAATATTCAAATAGTCTTCATCTCATCCTGAAAGCCGTCTTCCACCCATCTCCTTCCGCTATACTTATGTGGCGATATACGTCTTTGATATCCAACTTCGTATAGTGTTTGGCTTGTCCTAGCAGGTCCAATGCTTCATCGGTCAATGGTCACGGGTATCTATCCTTTTGTGATACCGCGTTTACTCCCTAAAATCCACGCAAAGTCTCACTTTCCGATCTTTCTTCTTAACGAATAGGATGGGTGCTCCTGCTAAGGAGGACAATGGTCTGATCCATTGCCTGGCCAGGTTCTGTTGGAAGTATTCTCGCAGTGTCTTCAATTCCTCTTCCCTTAATGGGTAGAGTTTCATGAAATGGGCTGCCTTTCCTTCCTCTAGCTTGATCTGGTGATCTTCGCTCTTATGTGTGGGAGATCTGTCCTTTTGTTTTCTTCAAATGTGTTGAGATAATTATGATATTCTTTCTGGACCAGTTGCCGCAGAGTTATCTTCTTCTTCTTGGCTTCTTCCTTCACCGCTTGTCGCATGCTAATCATTGGTGCTTCTGCAATCATTGGTCCATCATCTTCTTCAGCCCATTTGAAGAGCCCCATCATTTGCCCACTGCGGTAGAGTTGACTGTAGGCGATTGCTGTTATGACAGATATGCTCAGGGGTTTCTCTTCAGTCGTTTCGGTAGGGGTGTTGTTCTTGGGGGTTCCTTATCTGGTGCTACCGAATCCTGCCTCCTCTCTTTTGGTCTTGTCCAGGTCTTGGACTTCGGGGGGCTCCCTCGTATCGATATTCTCAATCATCATCTGGGCTATGCGATCCACTTTTTGGATTGTATAGTCCGTATCCTTCTGGTTTATTAGTAGAACTTGCACTTCGCCTCTATAGTCTGCATCGTTCACTCCCGCACCTGTGGTAATCCAATGGCAGACAGCGATACCGCTGTGTGGAGTGATTCTTGCATAGGTGCCGTGGGGCAGTCCTACCGCAATTCCCGTTGGTATCATCTTTTGGCCTGTTGCAGTGAGTGTCATGTCTTCCGTGCTGTACAGGTCGTAACCTGCTACTTTCTTGGGCCCTCGCGTTGGCTTTCCGGCATTTGGGTGTAACACTTGTACCAGTATGCCTGCGTCTTCGGGGATAGTTTCTTCGTGTTTGGTGTTCTTATGGAGGATTTGTGTCCTCAGGTTTTCTCTTATTGATTGTTGTTTCGGGATTGTTTCCATCATTGGAGAAGTAACCAGGCACAACCGCGTGCATAGTTTGGTGTTGAAGTTGGTTTGGCCTTTTTCCCAGTCCATGTTCGGATTGTGTCGTTTTACCCAAGGCATTCACAGTATGGCACTGTGTTTCTGCAAGTGTGCTACTTGGAATGTAATGGCTGCGCGATGTGACCCTATTGCCATTATAGCTGGTGCTGTATGTGTAACGTGTTCGGACCAGGCCCTAGTCACGTAGCGGTACGATAGGAGCAGATGGCTTCGCGATCAACACGAAGCAAGCGCTGCTGGCTAAAGGAGGCTTCGAACGGGGTGTAATAGGAGATCAAAGAAGTAACCGTTCAACCAAGTATATTTTCAGAATACTCTCTGTCGATGTCTGCTGTTTCCATCGTGGGAATCAGCGGTCTTTAAATACAGCATATCCCTTATCTCCAGTGTGAGTGATATTGTAAAACATTGTGTGTATTAACCGATAGCACACGAAACAATACAAGTATGAAATGATACTATAAAACCAAACATAAAACAATATGTGTCTCAACCGATAGCACACGAAACAATACAAGTATCAAACGATACTGTGAAACCAAACATAAAATCCTATTAACCCGTACCGGTTACAGTATGGGTGATTGGTCCTGCTTTGCTTTTTTCCCTGTTGACCACCTATATCTCTCTTAGTTTCTTTATCTTCTTCACGGGTAATCTGAGGGTTTCGCAGAAATCCCTAACGATGAAATCCTCGCTAGCTCCTTAATCCAGCATCCTGTTCGTTTCCTTGTCCTTGCTTGTTGTGCATAGTTATATCTTAATCATAAGATGTTCGTGGGCCTTGTCACAATCGTTTGCACTATCGCTTGTTGCCTTGTTGCCTTTGTTTGCTGGGGTGGGTGCCTAGTTTTTCATAGTTGATATATGTGCGATACCGGTAGATTTGCCTCGTTCCTCGTCCTGCAGACCACTCTTTGCGGGGGACTTTATTCATTTAAAGTCTCCTGTCCTTCCATCCTCTCCAGTGCTTCCATCTCTTGGAGCTTGGTTTCCTTGTGCCCGCAATCTTTGATGAAGTGTCCTTTCAACCTCCATCGAAGACACGCATTTTCAGTTCTCCTCCTCTGGAACTCCTGGTCCAAGCGTCTTTGAAACCACGCATTCTTTCTTGCCGGCACGTCCAGGTCCATAGTGTACCCTGCTGGCGCCGGTCTTGGCCTGTTGTTTGCTCAGTCGGTACAATTGTTGTTGTGCTGTGGGGTTGTATGGGCTATCCCCTTCGTCCTGTTCTGGGTATGCCTGACCAGGTTGATCTTGTCTTCCTTGTCGGCAACCATACTGCGAATCCTTTGGCCATTCGATTGGTCAGGTGCGAACTTATCCAGGCTTCTTGTAGCCTTTTGTTGGTACCACCTGGGAGGTGGCAGTACTCCGCATCGACGTCGTATTCCGCTTCAACTGAATTCCAGCAGATTTTATGCCAGTAATCGGAAAAGTTATCTTTCCCTTCCCTCATCATTTCCCAGTTTGAGCCTGCCTGTCTCCTTGGCATTTCTATCTCCAAACTGGCTGTGGAGGGCTTCCTTGGACTCCTCCTACAAGGCCCATACTCGGTCTCGCTTTCCTTCCACGTAGGGCATTATCCATTCCGCTGCCACTTCTCGCAAGAGGGACTCTGCGTAGTCCACCTTGATCGTATCTTTTCTGACTCCATAACCATTGACCTGGAAGTACTGTTCCACCTGACTTGGCAACTGTTTTACGGTCTCGCAGTCCCCCTGGTACAGGTCCAGTTCTTTTGCTTTTGGCCTTGGTTCTGGGTGAGCGTTAATTGCTCCCCGGAGTCTCGTCATTTGGTCCTCCCTCATAATCAGGCCCTGAATCATAGGCCCTGTCGGGGGTGCCGACATTGTTGCTGCAGACATGCTTCTGGGTCAAGGTGTTCCTGCGGAGGAAATACCTGAGGGTGAGGTCTGTTCTAGTGTAACTGGACTTGCTGCTCATAAAGGTTGTCCTGCTACTTCACGTGAGGGGTCTTGTACTCGTCCTAGGTCAATGGTGCTGTCCGTGAGATTGATATCTCCTGCGTTGTCTTGTGGGAACTCCAAGTTCCTTGGAGTTGCCGCCTTGCAGTCGTTAGGTGTCGCAGGAGACGCAACCAAGTGTTTCCGTTTCCCACTACTCGTGTTACTCGCAACAGGTAATAATCTTCTTTAAATGTCCGGACTGCGCTACACCGTGTCCTAGAGCTGCGCGAGTCTCTAGGCCCTATCTTAGTATTCTCACGTAATAATCGGTTTCTCACCGGCACCAAGATCAGTGGTCTTTATCTGGTTAACCTGGTCCACGTGGCAGATAGGTTCCTGGCTCTATGGTTGATCTGTCCAGCGGATAGATTTGGAGCGTAAAGTATTCCTATTCGCAAGGATCGTAAAGCAGTAGATCAGAAATGATAGTAGATGGTTGTGTGAAGAGCTAACCGATCTGTGAAAACCTGGCCTTTATATAGGCCTTTTACTGCAACCCTAACCCAGCCCTGATCCTCAAGCGAGGTCAAGTGCGAAATCCATCACCTGGTTCAAACGAGTCATGCGCACAAAGATAAAACATTCTATGACCTCTAAGTGACGGCATGTGCAAAAACATAAATCAAACACAATATAAATCAAGGGCGTGAACAAACCACATAACCTACTAACAAGGTCACACATGTAATATTAACGAGTCTCCCTTGCCGGTAAATCTTACCGGCTAGCCTAGACTCTCCCCATACCGTCAATTGTACGTTATGTGTGAAATGCAATCAAACATAACAAGCCCCATGACCTGCTCACGAGGTCATGTACATAGAACCAATTTCAACATGCGCGAGCCCCATGACCTGCTAATGAGGTCATGTGCATGAGAGAATAACTTGACTGCATGATGTCTAAACAGTGTCATGTGTGAAACCTGTTCCTTGCCGCTGTTACCTGGCTAGCGCTCCTCTAGCCAGATTGTAACAACGCTGTGGTGCTTTTATTTTTTCCAGATTCCACCGTTGTCTACAATATGGGCCACCCCTGGCCACGAGGTGTTCTCTTCAGCGAGTTCTCCTGCCAGTTGGTCGAACCTTACACCATCCCTGAGGTACCTAAGTTGATCGACCAAGTAAACTGGGCAACGAGAAATTGGGACCACCAGCAGCAGGTATTTTAGAAACAAATTACTACAGCAGCGGCAGAATGGATAAAGCTGCAGCTGGAAGCAGACCTGTGGATCCTCAAAGATCAGCAAGCACTAAAGGACTGGATAGGAGCATTGCAAAAGTCCTTTGAAGGGGGATATAGTATGGATGCTGAGAATGATGTCCTGCTGATAGAGGCCGCGCCCCCACTTCCTCCCGTCCATACCAAGCCTGAGAATTTAGGAATTGAATGGGCTAGGAGAAACAGAAACGAACAATGGAGGGCATACCTAAGCCTGGTTGGTATATGGATACTGGAAAGCCTTAAAGGTGAAGGCTACAGTTATACCCCCTCCATCACTAGAGCATCCATGGGCTCTCTATCCATTCTGTCCTCAATTGCCCACAGTTATTTGCATACTCCAGTGATTGGACCCACTGATGCACATGGTGTGAAGAAATGAACATCGAAGCTAAGGGGTATTATGGCACTGGAGACGCCTGGCCCTATGCCTTGTCTGACTCCTGCTCCATTTATCCCTCTGAAGGTATCATCAGTCACGACCCCCATACCTCCGATAGCCACCCCTAGACCCACACCTCTACCAGCCCTGTTGTCTATCCCTGACCCCTCCCCTACCGTAACCTTCGGACCTGCAGTGTCGGTTACCACCGGGTTCTGGCCACTGAAGGCTGCATTACCAGGATTCTTTGAACCGCTACAGCACCTGTAAGAGCGAGCATCTGAGCCTGCAATATGGGGAACTCCAATCCCTGGACCAGCGACACCCGCCCCCTCAGTTCTGTGGGCACTAGGGATTCCCTCTGCCCCCTCAAAACCCACTCTTCCACCCAGGCTCCCCACCATCACAAGCAGTGAGTCAGACAGCTAAGATGAGTTCTGTCGGTCGGGCTGCAAATCAGAAGAGACCAGCATGGGGTGGATTTCTTGCAACTCATATGGGTACAGGAAGAGACCGCGGATCCTGGTGAAGCATAGAAGAAGGAATAGGTAAGAAGATGGGTGACCAACATGTCGATATTGTGAGTCATGCAGGCAGGCTGATGCACCAATGCAACCCCTGGGTTGTCCAGAGCTGCAGACATTTCTGCAGATAATCCAGGTAGCTCTTAACCCAACTCTGGAGAGTCAGCAATGCCCCGTTCTACCACCAACATTAGTACCATCAGGGGCTAACCCCCCTGTCTATGGGAATCAGGATGGCCAGGAGGAACAGTGTGATTGGTATGATAAACCAGGGGAAATGTATAATAGAAACGCCAGCGGTAGTGGATATGGAAATGTGCCTGCTGCAGGTGGCACAGTGGGAGTGGCAAGGGATTCTGGTGACTCTGACCCTAGCAGTGGGGATGGTGATGATACTGATTCTCCCCCTAATTTGACCACCTTCTTCGACGCTCACAAGGATGCCTGGAGTAACCAGAAGAAGCGATAGTAGAACCACCATGCTGAGAAGCTATTATGAGAATTGGGGAGCAGATCCAAGAGGCGGCTATCCTCCGGACAGTGGCAGAACAACCAGGAATGGCTGAGTATCATTCCAAAGTTTAAGGGAAAAGTCAGTGAACTAGCCAGCTTCCTGATGCTAGTGGAGGTTAGGTTCAAGTACTTTGCTGGGCGCAGGTTGACCGCTATGGATCGGGTAAATGTGGTGATGCCCCTTTCAGTGGTCTCTGCCTAGTCATGGCATTTCGGGCTGCACTCCCAGATCGAGAGGGGGGCAGTCAAGGGTACGGGAGTTCCTGTTAACAACTGTAACCCATTGGAAATGTGGAAAGGATTCCAGGCATGGCTGGAACAAAATTTCGGCAGTGACCAAGCGGAACGAGCCTGATTGCTTCTCGAGTGGTGAGAGCTAGTGATAAAGCCACACCACATTGACTAGTACCAGGACAAGATGATTGACTACATGTGTAACCTTGGCTATACAAACCCAGTGCAGGTACGAGATGAGGTACAGTTGGGCATTGTGCAAGAGGTTCGGAATGCCTGGGCCCTTAAGCAGCCCTATCCAACCGACTTACACGACTGCGTTGATCTTGTTCTGAAAGATGGACATAAGCTAGAAGGCAACAACCGGTTCAGTAACTATGTTATCCACCTTCTCCAACAGTCTCAGCCAACGGACAAGAAGGATGATTGATCATCAACTTCTGGAAGGTTTAAAAGGAGGGAAAAAGGTTCACACAGACAGAACCAGAGGTCTGCAAAATGTACAAATTTCAATGCAGGGAAGCCGGCAAAGTGAGAAACTTCTGAGTATCCTATAGCGTATAAGAAAATCCCGTCAACTCTGGCCAAATGCCGGAGAAAGCACAACCGGTGCACCAAGTGTGGACAAACTGGTTGCTTCTGGAGGAAGTGTACCGCCACATCCCTAGTTGTTATTTCATCCAAAAAGGTTTGTGGTTTGAAATAGTCAGCCCCGGTAAGTGAGCCTACGGGTATGGACAAGAGGCTCAAGCGCATTGAAGGGCCACTCCTGACTTCCGCAACGAAGAAACTTGAAGTCCAAGCAGCATAACCTCAGATTGTAGAGGTTAATACAGACAGCTCGGAATAGGTAAGAATCTGGTCTGCTTAAGATATAACCTAACTGACAGGTATCCGTAGACCCATCAGGGATGGATGGAAAAGAACTCAGGAAGAGGTTCCGGGATGGGTAAGCACCACTCTACTGCATAAATGAGCCGAATACTGACTACGCCCAGGGGGTGGGGGCAGATAGATGTTGTGGGCTGTATGTGATGGATAGGGCTATCTTTCCTTTATAGGTTTCTGGTAATTTCCTTTGTTCTAGTTATGAGTATTTATTGCAGGATTTCCTTAGCTGGTGGGCAAGTCTTAGGACACTATTTTGATTGAGGCTAGGTGAGGTCCTACTAGACGAGACACTTGACATTGGGCAAGTAATAATGCTTCACATGGAACCGGTGCAACAGTGAACCTCTCCCCACCTCAGGATAATTGTGCTCTTTACTACAAGCAGAATTGTTTCAGGAAGGACTTGATCAAATAAATAGTATTATTTCTAAGTTTCCGGAGGAGGTTTTAGTACCTGAAATCGTGCTGGCGTGATAGTAAACACCCTAGCAACATGATAAAATGAAACCCAATCTCTTAACATTTACCGACCTGTTGTGGCTGCTCTTATGTCAAAAGCCAAGAGACCAAAAAGTTGTTAAGCCAAGATGACTAAGTCCCTAAGACAAGCCAAGAGGCAGAGATGTAACAACTCGCCTGGGCCTACCATGTCCAATCACCTATGGGTGAAGCTAGACTAGAATATTGAAGCTAGACAGGTAAGCATGGAAGCACTCCTGCTACAGCATAGTGGAGCTAGTAGGCCGGTACTTAGTAGCCGATGGGTTAAACAGGCTCAGGCAGCTTGTGTATGGCGAAACGTGCACGGCCCAGTGCCGGTAAGCAATGCAAGCAGTAATCACATTCCTGGGTCAGGTCTGCACTACACTAAGTCATTGGAGATTAGGATAGGCGACCACCATAATGAGATGTGCTTTGAAGTCATCGATATGCCCGACACCAAGGTGGATTGGTACCTACCTATATCCTGGTTGAAGGACCATAACCCTGACATAGATTGGAAAACAGGATCACTGACCTGGCACTTAGGTTTCTGCAGGGCTAACTGCCTAGCAGAGTAGAGGTGGTTAGTTTTCATGACTGAGGAAGAGTTAATAGCCCAAGACCCTAGCAATGTGTACATGTTCGAAATTGTACAATTCTCCAATTAGGAAGGTGCCGAGATTACGGTCAAGCTACTGGCGGAGAATGAGGACTACGCGGTTATCTTCAGTCATGAATGGAATAAGGTATTGCTGGAGTACTCAAAGTATGACCACACGATCGAGTTACAACCCGGGACTCAACCTTCCTTTGCCTCTATCTACCTATTATTGAAAAAGAAGTTCGAGGCATTTAGGGAATATCGCAAGGAGATGTGATGAACAGGAAAGCTGCCATGATCCAGTTCCTCCATAGCAGCTCCTATCCTCTTCCTGCCAAAACCAGATAGTACATTAAGACTGGGAATAGATTACCGCGGGCTGCACAAAATCATGGTTAAGAGTAAGTGCCCTCTACCGCTGATGAATGAACTGCGAGATAGGTTAGGAAAAGCCGTGGTGTGTATTAAGTTGGACTTGAAGAATGGATACTCCCTCCTGAGGATAGCAGAAGGTGAGGAATAGAAGACAGCCTTGCAGTGTAGATATGGACTGTACGAATATACAGTCCTGACATTTGGGTTATGTAAGGCCCCAGCAACATTCCAGAGCATGATAAATGAGGTCTTCTGTAACCAATTAGATGAACGAGTCATTGCATACCTGGATGACATCCTGATCTACTCGAGAACCATGGAAGACCATGTAGTGCTAGTGAGGTACGTGATGGAGAAATTGCAGGAAGCGAGACTATGTATAAGCATAAAGACCTCCAGTTTCGAGCAATGGGAAGTTGAATTCTGCAGATACAAAATCTGTGATCTGGGGATCTCTATATTGTTGGTGGAGGTGCAAACAATCAAGGATTGGGCAACTCCGACATGCATCGTCGACGTTTCCCGCTTTATAGGCTTGCCCAACTTCTATTATAAGTTCATAGAGGCTTTCAGCAAGATAGCAAAACCTTTGATGAACTTGACAAAGAAGAATGTCCGATGGGAATGGACACCTGCTTGTGAGCAGGCCTGCAACCATTGCAAGAAACCATTTGCATCCAAAGCTATCGTAGCACATTTTGACCCTGAACGGGCAACCTAGCTGGAAATGATGCTACTGACTGTGGATGAGAAGCTGTCTTCTCCCAGTTCCGTCAAGCTAAGTGATGGCATCCAGTGGCCTTTCATTGGGGGGAAGTTTCACTCCACGGTGATTAAATATGATGTCCACGACAAAGAAATAACTGCCATCATGGTAGCATTGAAGGAATGGGATTAGCTACTATACTCAGTAGCAGACCAATTGGTGATCTATACAGATAATAAGTATTTGGAGTACTTTAATAGTACTAAGGTCCGGAACTGTAGGCACCAGTGCTGGGCTGGGGTCCTGCAACCAATTAACTTCAAGGTGGTTTGCGAAGAAGGGCAGTTGAACGAGAAGGCCAATGCTTCATCACTGAGCAGGGACTGCCACCCTGAAGTCGTGAGTCCTCTTCCACCACACTGGTTTTTTGGTCCTGGATAGTGGGTTGGTAGCCAGGAACAGGACATCTAGCAAGCAGAGGCATTGCACGTGTTCTGATAGTTTTGGCTCCAGTTTTCCTTTTTAGATCACCTGCAGGTAGCGATAGAACAGGACCAGGAATACTTCAGGATCCTGAAGGCAAGGACCCCTAGTGACAAAGAGGTTGACCAACACTCCGTGACAGGAAAGTGCTTACCCCTGTACAAGAACAGGTAGTATGTGCCCAAGGGTCGGAATCTGAAGCAGACAATCAGGGAGCCTGAACCTGACTCCCGAATCATGGGACACTTTAGGACTTACAAAACTATGGGTACAGGTAGGGCTAACTTCTATTGGTCTGGGATGGATGAGCAGATCACAGACTACGTGCGAACATGCAATCTGTGTCAAAGGAATACATCTATTAGGTACAAGAACTTAGGTCTGCTGAAACCCATTGACCTTCCTATGCGGCCTTGAATAGCGATTTCAATACACTTCATTGTAGCCCTGTCAGAGTTGGAAATGGATGCCAAGATCTGGATTATTATGTCCAGATTTTCGAAAATAGTACACTTCATACACATGACTACTGAGGTACCGAGCAAGGAGCTTGCCTGGAGATTTCTGCAGAAAGTTTGGTGCCTTCATGGAGTCCTAGAGTCAATCATCTCTGAAGAGGATAGCCAATTCGCATCCAAGTTCTGAATCAGTGTGATGGACTTGTTGGAAGTGAAACCAAACATTGCGACAGATTTCCAGCCTGAAACTGATGGGCAAACCGAGAGGGTTGCTTAGACACTGGGGCAGTACTTGCGTAGCTACTGCTCCTACCAACCAAATGATTGGGTTTCGCGACTACCCCTTGCTGGGTATGCATGCAACACCTCAACATCAGAATCCACCAGGTTGTCCCGATTTAAGAACAATCACAGATTTAATCCATCGACAAACGACTCAGGTCTAGTGCCGGATATGCAAGGGATACAGCCTAGGAGTAAACTGTCGGTTAAGAAATTGGGAGTAACCTAGCAAGAAATTTGAGAAACGATGCAACGGGTACAGGGAAGGCAAGGGAAATGTCATGAGCAGAAATGGTTACCATCCACGAAATCTGTTACCTTGCAGGTTGTGGCCTCTGGGCAGGCTAAGAAAGCTGACCATGTAACATTGGACAGAAAGAACATCCGGACCAAACATCAGATGGAGAATCTGCGCCAATGGATATTTGACCCCTCTGTAGTCAAGTATTGGGTGGGTATCTAGGCATATGCACTCCAATTGCCTCCAGGATAGAGCATCCACCTGGTTTTCAGTATGATATTGCTAGAACCATATCGTGAGGATCTGGGATCGGTTAGGGTCAAGGAGGTCCTTACCTGAGAACTTGTGGCCAATGGCGCAAGTTACGTTATGATGGCTATAGTGGATGGTCGATGGTACGGGGGAGCCAAGACAAAATTTCCATGGTGTTTCGCCTAGTACCTGGTTGCATCGGCAAGGCTACGGGGCTGAGTCGAATTCGTGGGAACCCTATGAAATGCTACAAGGGACAGGCTTACAGGCTATTTGGGATATCAAGCAAACATAGCTGTAACAATCCAGCAACCATAGGGTCTGGAGGTAATCCAGTTGTGGAAATACAGGACCATCCTAGCAGTCCGGGACATACCACAGGGTAAAGGGCAGTGAGGCAATAACCCAGGATATATGCGCTATGCCAGTGGGAACCTATACTTATGCAGGCAGCGAGCAGGTGAACTGGTAGGAACCGGCAGGCGAGTAAGTACTTGACTTACAGAGATCCGATAACCCAGGCTCCAAGATAAACTGAAATAGCTGGCAAGGTACTCAGGTACTTGGCTACACCAGGGAGCATTGTACGTGTGCTTAGAGACCCCGGAATGGGTGGTTACGCAACTATGCGGGGTAACTGGAGAAAAGTCAGTAGTGTCGATCTCTGGCAACAGAATAGACAGAGCAACCGGGTAAAGTCATCTTGTTCACCTAACAAGATTACCATACGCTCTGGATCTGGTTACCCTGCCATGTGGCTCGGGTTATCCTACTCAAAGTCCTGCATTACCCCACCTTTCAATAGGAAGTCCTGCGGGCAGTATGGGAAAAATGACGTGAACGTTTGTCACACAAGGCCATACGCCAACACGGGAATCTGGGGTTCTGGAAGATGCTATTGGATGTGCTACACATCTCTAAAGAAGGTGTAATTTGGAGCCATTTTCCTAACGAGCCTCTCCGGCCTCGTCTTGGGGCCTTGATGTTATGGGCAAATGGTTGTGTAGTTGTCTGAAGTCAAGTAAAGAGGATTCATTGAAGACCTGCTTACGACAACCTATACGTCGCTGCTGTCTGGTCGACTGCAAGCTATTTGTGGGAGATACAAGGGGACATAAGGTGGAAGGTGGGGTACCCCTTTCCACTGGTTCGCAGTAAAATAAGTCAAAACTGGCGGAGTTAATGGGAGTTACCCATGGGGGTCATGAAGGTAGTCCTGTGTGGTACTGGGGTGACCAGGAGAGTTTTACACCTACCAAGCCCGAACGTATCCTCAACGCCATAGGCTCTATGAGGAAAGTGCAAAGACAATAAAAGTACAATGCCTGGTGTGAGTCAGGTGGATCCAAGGTAGTGGTTATAGGTAATGCACATGGAATCACTTTTGAACTACCATATTGTGCGGAAAACACCCAAGGCCGAGGATCGTAAATAGTAGGTAGATAAACTGCCCATCACAGCTTCCACAGTTATGTAGAGATCAATGCGTATAGCAAGGGTATCATAGAGAGTCCTGTTCAGCAGGGGTCTTGACTGTTAGTTACAGGCAAGGGAGAGATGGCAAAAAGGTTTTCACTCTGGTGGGCAAAATGGAAAAGCAGTGCAGAAATGACAACCGGAGAACTGGAACGCTGCGTAGAGTGCGTCGAACAGATGCATGCTCGAAGGGTGTGACAGGGGACGTGTCGGACCACCTTTAGCGGAGATGGGTGTGCTCGAATAGTTGAAGTAAACTGATGGGGCAGTTTCTGGTATAAGGTAAAACTACTTGAAAGTCTATGCGAGAACTCTCCTCCTGCAACAATCAATCCTCTCCAGACCTTAATTGAGTGCAGTGCCAGGGTTAACGCTATTAATTTTTACTGTTTACTTTACTCTTACATTTGTTTGAACTTTTGGCGATAAGTTTGAAGTTGTTCAGTGCAGTCACTACCTTGGAAGTGATCTTCCTAGAGGTGATCCTATTACATACAGTCATCCCCATAGCCTTTGACTGGAAAGTATTGTTCTAGCTATAACTGGCATTCTTGCGCCTTCTTTCTTTACTGTATAAAGAGATTGGGTTCCCTTACTTTTGCTTCACTATCCCCACCAGGTCTGCTGGCTCTGACTACTTCTAGCAAACCTGTGAGTTGAGAATATAATATTTCTATCAAATATCATAAATGATAGTAGGGGTAAAAGATTGGTTATGTCATGAAAGTCTCAGACCAGTATGGAGTAAGGTATTGGTTAGGCTTCCGGGCAAGACAGATGTAACAGGGGCACCCCTAGGAAGATAGATCCCAAGGGTGTGAGCGCACTGAACAACTTCAAACTTGTCGCCAAAAGTTCACCCCAATATAAGAGTAAAGTACAGGGTAAAACTTAATATCGCTAAGCCTGATGCTTGACTAAATTAAGGTCTCGAGAGGATTGATTGTTGCAGTAGGAGAGTTCTCGCATAGAATTTCAGGTGGTTTTATCTCATGCCAGCAACTCCCCCATCTGTTTACTCCAACTATTCAAGCACACCCTTCTCTGCTAAAGGCAGTCCGACATGTCTCCAGGGACACCCTTCGGGCATGCATGTGTCGACGCACTCTGGTTGGCGTTCACCTTATCTGTTTATTGTTTCTGCGGTACATTTCCATTTCGCCCGCTAGAGTGAAAACCTCTGTTAATCGGCGTCTAGCCAGTGCATAATAGTCAAGACGCCACACGAACTAGGCTATCTATGACACCTTTCCTATTTGCATTAACCTCCACTTGGACCCGGAAGGTACCGTGGGCGTTTCATCTATCTACTATTTACGGTTCTGAGGCTTCTGGTGTCTTCCGCAGGGGACGGTGATTCGCAAGGGGTCCCATGGGCGCTACCCATGAGCACTACGTCAGACCCACATTACCTGTGGTAGGAATCATGGTTATAGTGTCTCTGCACGTCCCTTGCAGAGCCTATGACATTGGGGACACTTTCAGGCATGGTAGGTGTAAAACTCTCCAGGCCAACCGGGCACCCGCCAGGACTACCTGCGGGACCTCTACGCTTAACTCACATTAACAGCCCCGGTTTTGGCCTGCTTTGCTGCAAACAACTTGGAGGAGGTACTCCAGCTTCCACCCTATGCCCCCTTATATATCCTGCAAATGGCTTACAGTCAACCAGACGGCAGTGACGTATACGCTGTTGCAAGCAGGTCTCCAAACCTGGCAATTTGTCAGACTGCGCACAACTATGCAACCGTTCACCCATGACGTCCGGGCCTTAAGGCGGGGCCGGAGCGGTCTCATAGGAATAATGTCTCCAATTTACAGCTTCTTCAGAGGTGCCTAGCTGGCCAAAACGCATCTCCCTAAACCCCAGATTCCCATATCATGCTTGGCTTCATGTGACAAACATTCCGGTCAATTTTGCCGAACTCCCCAAGAAATCTCCCTTTGAAAGGTAGGGTAACTAAGGACTCTGGGCAGGGTAACCCAACCCCCATGGCAGGGTAACCTGATTCCGAGGGTAGGGTAACCTTGTCTAGCAGACAAGATACCTTTTCCCTGTTACCTGGTCTATCCTGTCGCCGGCGATAGACATTTCTGACCTGTCTCCAGTTACCCGGCCTAGCTGAGCAACTGCCCCTTCAGAAGTCCCTAAGTATGCTGACACCTCTGCCAGGTGTGCCCAGGTACTTCTGTACTGGGCTAGCCAATTCCGTTCATTCGCAGAGCTCAGGCCATCGGGTCTCTGCAGGTCGAGTACTCACTTGCCGGCCGGTCCCTACCAGTTCGCCTACAGGTGACCTGTATGGGTGTAGGTTCTGACCACCATAGCTCGTGTGTGCTCGGTCGTTACATTACTCCCCTCTTCTGTACGGTCCGTCCCAGACCGTTAGCATTGCCTCTTATTTCCCCGCCTCCCTTGCGCCAAGACCCTTTGCTCTCTGAGCTTGGACCAATACCTTTTGTGGAAATCCAGTGTGGCCTGTAAACCTGTCCCTTCTAGCATCTCATAGGGCTCCCATGAATTCTCCTCAGCCCCATAGTCTTCCCATGAAACCAAGTACTGGACGAAGCGGGATGGAAGCTGTGTCTTTGCACTACTGTACTATCGACTGTCCACCACAGCTGCGATAATGTAACCTGACTCCTTGTCCACAAGCTCCTGGGTAGAGACATCCTTGACCCTACCTGATCTCCGATCCTCACTGTACGGTTTGAGCAATGTGACATTGGAAACCTGGTGGATCCTCTTTCTGGCTGGCAGTTGGAGTTCATAGGCACTGTTACCCACCTGACGTTTGACCACGAAAGGTCCCAACATCCGGGGGTCCAGGTTATTCATTGGACTATTAGCGGGGATGTTCTTTCAGTTGAACATCACGCAGTCCACCTTCTTTACCCACCGAGCAGCCACAACCTCCAAGGTAACATAGCCTGGTGATGGCAACCTTTTGTGATCATGCCCTTTCCTTTGCCCTTCCTGTGCCCGTTGAATCGTTTGTCGCATCTCCTGCCAGGTTCCTTCCTATTCCTTAACCAAGAGCTCGCTGCTGCGGTTTATCCCCTGATTATTAGACATGATACCCGGCCAGTTTGTCGTGGGGTTAAACCCAGAGTTGATCTCAAATGGGGACAACCGGGTGGATCCTGATGTCGAGGTGTTGTACGCATACTCCGCAAGTGGTAACAGTGAAGCCCAATCATCTTGTTGGTAGAAACGGTTACCACGCAAGTACTGCTGCAGTGTCTGATTAACCCTCTCAGTTTGCCTATTAGTCCCCGGATAGAATGCAGTCGAAACATTTAGTTTCACATACAACAAGTGCATTAGACTCATCCAGAACTTAGATATGAATTGGCTATCTTGATTGAAGATGATTGCCTGGAAGATGATTGACTCTGGGAGTCCATGAAGGCGCCAAACTTCCTTCAGGCATATCAAGGCAAGATCCTTGATAGGTACCTCCATGGTTAGGGGTATGAAAGTGGCCATTTTGGTGAATCTGTCTACTATGACCCAGATCTTTGTATATCCTTCGGACTCTGGCAGCGCTACAATGAAGTCACTTGAACTCCCTGTCCATGGCAGCATGGGAACATCGATAGATTCCAGCAGCCCAAACCTCTTGTGCCTGATGGACTTATTTCTTTGGCCCGCATCACTTGTTCACACATAGTCGGTGATGTGCTTGTCCATCTTTGGCCTATGGAAGTTAGCCCTAACCCTGCCAATGGTTTTATACCCCCCAAAGTGCCCCGCGATTCGCGAGTCATGTTCAGGCTCCATGATTGTCGGCTTCAGATTCTGGCCCTTGGGGACATACCACCTCTTGTTGTACACGAGTAAGCCCTTTTCTATCGTGAAATGTCGGTCGACCTCTTTGTCACTGGCAGCCATTGCCTTCAGGATCGTTAACTATCCCTGGACTTCCTTTATCATTACTCGCAGCTGATGCAAAAAGGAAGATTGGAGCTGAAATCCCTGGCAAACCTGCAGCACTTGTGGTCGCAAGATGTCCGATTCCAGGCTCCCAACCCACTGTCCGGGATGAAAAACCAACTGTGGGGGAAAATCACTCCCCCTATCAAGGTAGTAGTCCCTACCCCGTGACAAAGCATCTGGCTTTTCATTCAACTCCCCTGCGTGGTAAACCACCTTGAAGTTAAACGGTTGCAGTAACTCAGCCCAGCGGTGTTGGGTTCGGTTAAGGACCTTGGGACTTTTAAAGTACTCCAAATTGTTATGATCCGTATCGATCAATAATTGGTCCGTTACGGAGCGCAGCAAAGGAACCCCTTTCGTGAATGCCACCACGATAGCAGTTATTTCCTTGTCATGTACGGGCATAATTAATCCCCGCTGGGTGAAACTTCAGACTATGATAGGCAACTGGATGCGATCTCTCATCTTCGGGAAACTGGGGGAGGACGGCTCCTAATGCAAAGTCACTAGCATCGGTTTCCAGCCGGGTTGGCCATTCACGGTCAAAATGTACTAGGATAGGTTTGGACACAAACGCCTCCTTCACATGGTTGAAGGCCTGCTCACATGCAGGTGTCCACTCCCATCGGACATCCTTCCTTGCCAAGTCGGTCAGAGCTTTCGCTATCTTGCTGAAAACCCTCTATGACCTGATGATAGAAGTTGGCAAAGCCCATAAAGCTTTCAACATCGACGACGCATGGCGTGGGTGCCCAATGCATGATTGTCTGCACCTTCTCCGACAACATAGTGTAACGACCCAGCATACGTGAGCTATGGCAGCCGGAACCTACACCCATACAGGTAGCCCGGAGGCGAACTGGTAGGAACCGGCAGGCAAGTGAGTACTTGACCTACGGAGACCCGATGGCCCGGGCTCCGAGATGAGCAGACTTAGTGGACACAAGTATTTAGGTACATGGCTACGCCCAAGATTGGTGTCAGCGTACTTAGGGACCTATGAAGGGCCAATACACAGCTAGGCTGGGTAACTAGAGAAAGGCCGAGTGTGTCTATCCCCGGAAGTGGGATAGATAGGGTAACAGGAGAAAATCCACTTGTCCACCGGACAAGATTACCCTACCCTCAGAACAGGGTTACCCTGCCTTGAGGCTTGGATTACCCTGTTCAAGGACCTGAGTTGCCCTACCTGCCAATACGAAGTCCCTCGGGGAGTTTGGGAAAAATGACTGGAATGTTTGTCACACGAAGCCATGCATAATACTGGAATCTGGGGTTCCGGGAGATGCTATTGGGCGAGCTACGCAGCTACGAAGAAGCTGTAAATTGAAGACATTATTCCTATCATGCCCCTCCGGCCCCGCCTTGAGGCCCGGACGTCATGGGCAAACGGTTGTGTAGTTGTGTGCAGTCTAGCAAAGGAGGATCTTTGGAGACCCGCTTGCAACACCGTATACGTTGCTGCCGTCCGGTCGACCGTAAGCTGTTCGCAGGATATATAAGGGGGCATAGGGTGGAAGGTGGAGTACCTCCTCCAAGTTGTTCGGAGTAAAACGGACCAAAACTGACGGAGTTAACGGGAGTTAACCGTGGGGGTCCCGAAGGTAGTCCCGGGTGGTGCCGGGACGACTGGGAACGTTTTGCACCTACCACGCCCAAGGATGTCCCCAACGCCATAGGCTCTGAGAGGGAAGTGCAGAGACACTAAAAGCATGATTCCTACCGCAGGTAAGGTGTATCCGAGGTAGTGGTCGTGGGTAGCGCCCATTGGATCACTCCTGGACCACCGTACCCTGCGGAAGACACCGGAAGCCCGAGACTCGTAAATAGTAGATAGATAAACCGCTCACGGTAGCTTCCGGCGTCAAGAAGAAATCAACGCGCATGGGAAGGGTGTCATAGATAGTCTAGTTCAGCAAGGGGTCTTGACAGTTAGCCACTGGCAAGTCCCCGATGCGCAGAGGTTTTCACTCCGGCGGGCAGAATGGAAATGCGCCGCAGAAACGATATGCACATATGGTGAACGCCGACTAGAGCGGGTCGACACATACATGCCCGGAGGGGGTGTCAGGAGACGTGTCGGACCGCCCTTAGCGGAGAAGGGTGTGCTCGAACAGTTGGAGTAAACTGATGGGGGAGTTTCTGGCATAAGATAAAACTACCTGAAAGTCTATGCGAGAACTCTCCTACTCCAACAATCAATCCTCTCGAGACCTTAATTGAGTGAAGCGTCAGGCTTAACGATATTAAGTTTTACCGTCTACTTTACTCTTACATTTGTGTGAACTTTTGGCGATAAGTTTGAAGTTGTTTGGTGCGGTCGCAACCTTGGGATCCATCTTCCTAGGGGTGCCCCCGTTACAGTATATCGTTAAGCGAGCTCCTCGCTTAACTCCTCTCCTGATTAATTGTTTTTCGACCTTCGGCACTGACCTTGCGTGAATACTGGTAACCTTGTCTCGAACAAGTAGCCCAGGGTGGAAAGCGCAATGGCTAGTATCGAACGTCGACCCAGAATGGAATCCAACTCGGATTCAGACCTTGACCTTGACGAGAACTCCGCCAACACATTTCGTGCTTCGGTGTTCGCGGACGTCCGCGGTATTGAATGGGACGGTCACCAATTGCTCCTGGAGGCCGCCCCTATTCAACTACCTGATGAATGTGTTGATCTTATGATTACAGACCCTCGCGCTGCGGCGCTTTCGTTCTTCCAAGACGCCGCCCTCGTCCACAACATGCTCCCTCCTCCACCGCAAGGAGTACCCTTTAGCGAGTTCTCCCGCGAGTTCGTCGAACCTTACATCGTCCGGGAGGTATCCAAGTCGATTGAGGATGCGAAGCGGGAACTGAAGAACTGGAATGCCCAGCAGCAGCAGGTGTTCCGTAAACAGATTACTACGGCAGCGGTGGAATGGATGAAGGTACAGCAGGAGGCATACCTGCGAATGTTAAGAGACCAGAAGGCATTGAAGGATCGTATGGCAGCGCTGGAAAGGGCCTTCGCGGGAGGTTATAGTATTGATGCTGAGAATGACGTACTGATGATAGAGGCGGCGCCCCCACTCCCACTTGTCCACACGAAGCTGGAGAACTTCGGGATGGAACTGGCTATGAGAGCCCGGGATGAACAGTGGAGGGCGTACCTAAGCCCCGTGGGCATACGGATGTTGGAAAGCCTCAAGGGGGAAGGATACAGTTATACCTCGTCCTTCACAAGAGCATCAACAGGCTCGCTGTCTGTCCCCTCCTCGATCGCCCGCAGTCGTTCAGGAAGTCCGGCGATTGGACCAACCGATGGGCGTCGGGTTAAGAAAAGGACGTCCAAGCCAAAGGGTATCACAGCACCAGATACACCTGACCCTACTCCTCGGCCGACCCCTGCTCCCATTAACCCCCCTGCAACACCGTCGGTTGCAACTCCCGTACCTCCTATTGCGGCCCCAAGACCCACACCTTTACCAGTTTCATTGCCCCCTCCTGATACCTTCCCTGTCGCAGCTTTCCCGCCAACAGTATCGGCTACCCCAGGGTACCGACCGCTGCGTGCGGCTTCACCTGGATTCTTTGAACAGGTCAGGCGCCAGGAAGAGCGAGCACCCATGGCTCCATCACGAGGGACTCCGATCCCCGGACCTGGGACACCCGCTCGTTCCGTTCCTTGGGCACCCGTGATTCCCTCTGCCCCCTCAAAACCAACTCTTCCCTCCATCCTCCCCACGATTACTAGTGGTGAGTCGGACAGCCAAGACGAGTACTGTCTGTCGGGCTGCAAATCGGAAGAAACCCGTATGGGGTGGATTCATTACCACACGTACGGGTGCAGGAAGGGACCACGGACCCCGGTAAGGCACCGAAGAAGACAGAAGGAGGGAGACGGACGACCAACATGTGGGTACTGTGGGTCATGGAGACACGCGGGGCCCCCAATGCAACCTTTGAGTTGTCCAGAGCTTCAGTCGTTTCTGGCGACAACTCAGGCGGCTCCGAACCCAACTCCTGAGAGTGGGCAACGACCTGTTCCACCACCGGCATCAGTACCATCAGGGGCTAACCCCCCCGAGGATGGGAATCAGGATGGCCAGGAGGAAAGGTTTGATGGGTATGATAGACCCCGCGAGACCCCAGGAGGAAATACCGGGGGTAGTGGAGGTGGAAATGGACCACCTGTCGGTGGTACTACAGGAGCAGGTGGAGATCCTGGGGACTCTGACCATGATAGCTCGGATGATGATGATGCCGATTCTCTCCCCGACTTGACCCCTTTTCTCGGCGCTCGCAAGGATGACTGGAGCGACGAGAAGAAACGACGGTGGGACCGCCGTGCTAAGAAGCTGTCAAGGGAACTACGGAGTAGGGCGGCTGCACGACCATCATCTAGACAACGGCAGAAGAAGCCGGAAAAGCTGAGCGGCATTCCGGCGTTTAAGGGAAAGGTCACCGAACTCGCCAGCTTCCTGACGCTGGTAGAGGTTAAGTTCGAGTATTTTGCTGGGTGCAGGTTGACCGATATGGACAAGGTAAACCTGGTGATCCCCCTTCTAGAAGATACTGCCCGAACATGGTATCTTGGGCTGCACTCCCACATCAATAAGGAGGCAGCCAAGCGTACCGGAGTTCCAGTTAATAACAGTAACCCGTTAAGAACGTGGAAAGGATTCCGGGAACGGCTTGAACGGAGTTTCGGCGGTGACCAAGCGGAACGAGACCGATCCCTCCTTGAGTGGCGAGACCTAGTGATGAAGCCACATCACATCGATGAGTACCTGGACAAGATAATTGACTATATGTATAAGCTTAGCTATACAGACCCTGTGCAGGTACGAGATAAGGTACGGTCGGGCATTACTCAAGAAGTGAGGAACGCGTGGGCACTGAAGGAGCCCCATCCTACCGACTTGAACGACTACCTTGATCTTCTTCGGAAGGTTGGACACACACTGGAAGACAACACCCGGTTCAGCAACCGAGTTATCCACCCTGTCCAACGGTCTCAACCAACGGACAAGAAGGAGGATAGGTCCTCAACTTCCGGAAGGTTTAAAAAGAAGGATAAAGGTTCGGGCAGACAGAACCAGCGGTCTGCCAAACCTACTAATTTCAATGCGGGGAAACAGGCAAAGCCGGGGACTTCTGAGTATGCCCTGGCGCATAAGGAAATCCCGTCGACTTTGACCGAACGTCGGAGAAAGCACAACCAGTGCACCAAGTGTGGACAAACGGGTCACTTTTGGAGAAAGTGCACCGCGACGTCCCCAGTCGTTAGTTCGTCCAAACAGGCTCGTGGGTTGAAACGGTCAGCCCCGGTAAGCGAGCCCTCAGGTACGGGCAAGCGACTAAAGCGCATCGAAGCGCCACCTCCGGCTACCTCGTCAAAGATACTTGAAGTCCGACAGGCATCACCTCAGATCATGGAGGTTGATACTGACGGCTCAGAATAGGTAAGACCCCATTCTGTGAAAGGTATAACCTTAATAACCTGTATCCATAGACCCCTGCGGGATGGATGAAAAGGAGCCACGGAAGTGGCTTCTGGGATGGGTAAGTACCCCTCTACTGCATGAACGACCCTGATGCTGACTACACCCAGGTGGTGTGGGCAGATAGATGTTGAAGGCCGTGTGCGGTGGACAGGGTGATCTCTCCTTTGTGGGTTTTCAGGTTATTTCCTTTGTTCTAGTTATTTGTATTTCTTTCAGGATTTCTTTAGTGGGACGGACAAGTCATAGGACATTATTTTCGGTTGAGGCTGGGAGAGATCTCGCTCGCGGAGACGCTCGACATTGGGGAAGCAAGGTTGCTTCGCTTGGAACCGGTCCAACAGCGGACTTCTACCCACCTCGGGAAAATTTGTTATGTTTAGTACAAGCGGGATTAGTTCAGGCTGGACTTGATTGAATAAATGATACTATGATCAAGTTTACCTGAGGAGGGTTTAGTACCCGAAATCATGCTGGCGTGATAGTAAACACCCTAGCTATTGATAAAACGATTCCCAATCCCTTAACGTTTACCGACCCGTTGTGGCCGCTCTTGTGTCGAAAGGCAAGAGATCAGAATTAGTAAGCCAAGATGACTAAGTCCCTAAGACAAGTGAAGAGGCAGAAGCGTGATAACTTGCCTCGCCATACCAAGTCTATCCACCTGAGGGTAAGGCTAGACTGGAAGATTGGAGCTAGACAGGTAAGCGCTGAGGCGCTCCTGCTACTCGACAGTGGAGCTACTGGGCCAGTGCTTAGTAGCCGATGGGTTAAACAAACGCAGGCACCATGTGTACGACGAAAGGTACATGTGCCGATAAGCGACGCAAGCGGTAATCACATTCCGGGGTCAGGTCTGCACTATACCAAATCATTGGACATGAGAATAGGCGACCACCATAACGAAATGCGGTTTGAAGTCGCGGACATGCCCGACACCAAGGTGGACGGGTACCTACCTATGTCTTGGTTGAAGGACCATAATCCCGACATAGATTGGAAGACAGGATCACTAACCTGGCGCTCAGATTTCTGCAAGGCTAATTGCCTGGCAGAGCAGGGGCGGTTAGTGTTCATGACCGATGAAGAGTTGCTAGCTGAAGACCCTAGTAATGTGTACCTGTTGGGAATTGTACAATTCTCCGATGAGGAAGGTGCTGACATTACTGTCAAGCTACTCCCTGAGTATAAGGACTACGGGGACATCTTCAGTCAAGAACGGATTGAGGCCTTGCCGGAGCACTCAAAGTATGACCACACGATCGAGTTGCTACCCGGGACTCAACCTCCGTTTGGGCCTATCTATCCGTTATCGGAAAAGGAGCTTAAGGCACTCCGGGAATATCTCAATGACATGCTGCGAACGGGGAAGCTACGGCGATCCAGTTCCTCAGCAGCAGCCCCTATCCTCTTTGTGCCAAAACCAGATGGTACATTAAGACTGGTAATAGATTACCGAGGGCTGAACAAAATCACGGTGAAGAGCAAGTACCCTCTACCGCTGATGAATGAACTGCGAGATAGGTTAGGAAAAGCCGTTGTGTTCACTAAGTTGGACTTGAAAAACGGCTACTATCTTCTGAGG
Source organism: Tuber magnatum (assembly GCA_003182015.1). NCBI lineage: Eukaryota > Fungi > Ascomycota > Pezizomycetes > Pezizales > Tuberaceae > Tuber > Tuber magnatum. The sequence goes on along the minus strand of PYWC01000015.1, from coordinate 2,427,746 downwards.
ATGGCAGAAGGTGAGGAATGGAAGACGGCCTTCCGGTGCAGATATGGACTGTATGAATACACGGTCATGCCGTTTGGGTTATGTAATGCCCCGGCAACTTTCCAGAGCATGATAAATGAGGTCTTTCGAGATCTCATGGATGAAGGAGTCATCGCGTACATGGATGACATCCTGATCTACTCCGAAACTATGGAAGAGCACGTCGCGATGGTAAGGCGTGTAATGGAGAAATTGCGGAAAGCTAGACTATGTGTAAGTATGAAGAAGTCCAGTTTCCACCAACGGGAGGTTGAATTCCGCGGATATAGGATCTCCGATATGGGGATCTCTATGTTGTCGGAAAAGGTGCAGACAATCAAAGATTGGGCACCTCCGACATGCGTCGTCGACGTTCAAAGCTTTATGGGCTTTGCCAACTTCTATCGTCGGTTCATAGAAGGGTTCAGCAAGATAGCGAAACCCCTCACGGACTTGACAAAGAAGGATGTCCGATGGGAATGGACACCTGCATGTGAGCAGGCCTTCAATCATTTAAAGGAAGCGTTCACGTCCAAACCTATCCTAGCACATTTTGACCCTGAACGGCCAACACGGCTAGAAACCGACGCTAGTGACTTTGCATTAGGAGCCGTTCTCTCCCAGTTATGTGAGGATGAGAGATGGCATCCGGTGGCCTACCATAGTAGGAAGTTCCACCCAGCGGAGATTAATTATGATGTCCATGACAAGGAAATGACAGCCATCGTGGCGGCGTTCAAGGAATGGGATCATTTGCTACGCTCGGTAACGGACCAGTTGGTGATCTATACGGATCATAAGAACTTGGAGTACTTCAATAGTACCAAGGTCCTTAACCGAAGGCAGCACCGCTGGGCTGAATTCCTGCAACCATTTAACTTCAAGGTGGTTTACCGAGAAGGACGGTTGAATGAGAAGGCGGATGCTTTGTCGCGGCGTAGGGACTACCGCCCTGAAGGGGGGAGTGATTTTCCGCCACAGTCGTTTTTTCGCCCCGGACAGTGGGTCGGGAGCCAGGAACGGGACATCTTGCGACCACAGGTGTTGCAAGTGTGCCAGGGATTTCGGCTCAAGTCTTCCTTTTTGGATCAGTTGCGGGTAGCGATAACCGAAGACCAGGAGTACTTAAGGATCCTGAAGGCAACAGCTGCAGGTGACAAAGAGGTCGACCGACATTTCACGACGGAAAAGGGCTTACTCCTGTACAAGAACAGGTGGTATGTTCCCAAGGGTCAGAATCTGAAGCAGACAATCATGAAGGCAGAACATGACTCCCGAATCGCGGGACACTTCGGGACTTACAAAACCATTGGCAGGGTGAGGGCTAACTTCTACTGGCCTAAGATGGATGAGCATATCACTGACTATGTGCGGACATGTGACGCATGCCAAAGAAATAAATCCATCAGGCACAAGAAGTTCGGGCTGCTGGAACCTATCGATGTTCCTATGCGGCCTTGGACAGCAATTTCAATGGATTTCATTGTCGCGCTGCCAGAGTCCGAAGGGTATACCAAGATCTGGGTCATAGTAGACAGGTTTTCGAAAATGGCCCATTTCATACCCCTGACCACTGAGGTACCTATCAAGGAGCTTGCCTTGATATTCCTGAAGGAGGTTTGGCGCCTTCATGGACTGCCAGAGTCAATCATCTCCGACCGAGATAGCCGATTCACATCCAAGTTCTGGATGAGTCTGATGCACTTGCTGCAAGTGAAACTAAACGTTTCGACTGCATTCCACCCAGAGACTGATGGGCAAACCGAGAGGGTTAATCAGACACTGGAGCAGTACCTGCGTAGTTACTGCTCCTATCAACAGGATGACTGGGTCTCGCTGCTACCCCTTGCGGAGTATGCGTATAACACCTCAACATCAGAATCCACCAGGTTGTCACCATTTGAGATCAACTATGGGTTCAACCCACGAACAAACTGGTCGGGTGTTGTGTCTGACAACCAAGGGATACACCCAAGTAGTGAACTCTTGGTTAAGGAATGGGAAGGAACCTGGCAACAGATTCGAGAAACGATTAAACGGGCACAGGAAAGGCAGCGGAAATGGCATGACCAGAAACGGCTGCCATCCCCGGACTATGTTACCTTGGAAGATGTGGCTGCTGGGCGGGCTAAGAAAGCGGACCGCGTGATGTTGAACCGGAAGAACATCCGCACCAAGCGTCCCATGGAGAAGCTGGACCACCGGATGTTTGGCCCTTTCGTGGTCAAACGTCGGGTGGGTACCCGAGCATACGAACTCCAATTGCCCACCCGATGGAGCATCCACCCGGTTTTCAATGTCACGCTGCTGGAACCCTATCGCGAGGATCCGGAATCGGGTAGGATCAAGGAGATCCCTACCCCCGAGCTCGTGGACAATGAGCCCAGTTACGTCATCGAAGCTGTTGTGGACAGTCGCTGGTATGGTGGAACAAAGGCGAAGTTTCCGTCGCGCTTTGTCCAGTACCTGGTTTCATGGGAAGGCTATGGAGCTGAGGAGAACTCGTGGGAGCCCTATGAGATGCTAGAAGGGACAGGCTTACAGGCCATGCTAGATTTCCACCAAAGATATCCGTCCAAGCCCAGGGACCATCGGGTCTTGGGGGAATCGAGTCGTGGAAAGAAAAGACGACGCTAAACGGTCCGGGACGGACCGTAGAGAAGAGGGGAGTGATGTAACGACCCAGCATACGTGAGCTATGGCAGCCGGAACCTACACCCATACAGGTAGCTCGGAGGCGAACTGGTAGGAACCGGCAGGCAAGTGAGTACTTGACCTACGGAGACCCGATGGCCCGGGCTCCGAGATGAGCAGACTTAGTGGACACAAGTATTTAGGTACATGGCTACGCCCAAGGTTGGTGTCAGCGTACTTAGGGACCTATGAAGGGCCAATACACAGCTAGGCTGGGTAACTAGAGAAAGGCCGAGTGTGTCTATCCCCGGAAGAGGGATAGATAGGGTAACAGGAGAAAATCCACTTGTCCACCGGACAAGATTACCCTACCCTCAGAACAGGGTTACCCTGCCTTGAGGCTTGGATTACCCTGTTCAAGGACCTGAGTTACCCTACCTGCCAATACGAAGTCCCTCGGGGAGTTTGGGAAAAATGACTGGAATGTTTGTCACACGAAGCCATGCATAATACTGGAATCTGGGGTTCCGGGAGATGCTATTGGGCGAGCTACGCAGCTACGAAGAAGCTGTAAATTGAAGACATTATTCCTATCATGCCCCTCCGGCCCCGCCTTGAGGCCCGGACGTCATGGGCAAACGGTTGTGTAGTTGTGTGCAGTCTAGCAAAGGAGGATCTTTGGAGACCCGCTTGCAACACCGTATACGTTGCTGCCGTCCGGTCGACCGTAAGCTGTTCGCAGGATATATAAGGGGGCATAGGGTGGAAGGTGGAGTACCTCCTCCAAGTTGTTCGGAGTAAAACGGACCAAAACTGACGGAGTTAACGGGAGTTAACCGTGGGGGTCCCGAAGGTAGTCCCGGGTGGTGCCGGGACGACTGGGAACGTTTTGCACCTACCACGCCCAAGGATGTCCCCAACGCCATAGGCTCTGAGAGGGAAGTGCAGAGACACTAAAAGCATGATTCCTACCGCAGGTAAGGTGTATCCGAGGTAGTGGTCGTGGGTAGCGCCCATTGGATCACTCCTGGACCACCGTACCCTGCGGAAGACACCGGAAGCCCGAGACTCGTAAATAGTAGATAGATAAACCGCTCACGGTAGCTTCCGGCGTCAAGAAGAAATCAACGCGCATGGGAAGGGTGTCATAGATAGTCTAGTTCAGCAAGGGGTCTTGACAGTTAGCCACTGGCAAGTCCCCGATGCGCAGAGGTTTTCACTCCGGCGGGCAGAATGGAAATGCGCCGCAGAAACGATATGCACATATGGTGAACGCCGACTAGAGCGGGTGGACACATACATGCCCGAAAGGGGTGTCAGGAGACGTGTCGGACCGCCCTTAGCGGAGAAGGGTGTGCTCGAACAGTTGGAGTAAACTGATGGGGGAGTTTCTGGCATAAGATAAAACTACCTGAAAGTCTATGCGAGAACTCTCCTACTCCAACAATCAATCCTCTCGAGACCTTAATTGAGTGAAGCGTCAGGCTTAACGATATTAAGTTTTACCGTCTACTTTACTCTTACATCTGTGTGAACTTTTGGCGATAAGTTTGAAGTTGTTTGGTGCGGTCGCAACCTTGGGATCCATCTTCCTAGGGGTGCCCCCGTTACAGACGGAATAGACAGGGTAAGAGGGAAAAGTCATCTTGTTCACTGGACAAGGTTACCCTACCCTTAGGATCAAGTTACCCTGCCATGAGGCATGGGTTACCCTGTCTAAACTCCTGAGTTACCCTACCTTTCAATACCAAGTCCCGCAAGGAGTGCGGGAAAAATGACGCGAATGTTGGTCACATGAAGCCATGTATAATACTGGAATCCGGAGTTCCAGGGGATGTTATTGGCGGAGCTACACAACTCCGAAGAAGCTGTAAATTGGAGACCTTATTCCTATCATAGCCCTCCGGCCCGGCCTTGAGGCGTAGGTGTCATGGCCAAACGGTTGTGTAGTTGTGTGAAGTCTAGGAAAAAAGGATCTTGGTAGACCTGCTTACAACACTGTATACGTTGCTGCCATCCGGTCGACTGTAAGCTGTTCGCAGGATATACAAGGGGGCATAGGGTGGAAGGTAGTGTATCTCCTTCAAGTTGTTCACAGTAAAACAGATCAAAACTGACAGGGTCAACAGGTGTTAATGATGGGGGTCCCAAAGGTAGTCCGAGGTGGTGCTGGGGCGGTGGGGCAAGTTTTGCTCCTACCAAGCCTGGAAGTGTCCCCAACGCCGTAGGCTCTAAAGGCGGAGTGCAGAGACACTAAAAGCATGATTCCTACTATAGGTAAGGGGGATCCGAGGTAGTGGTCATGGGTAGCGCCCATTGGATTACTCGCCGACCACCGTATCCTGCGGAAGACACAGGAAGCCTTTGCATCATAAATGGTAGATAGACAAACTGCATGCGGTAGCTTCCAGGGTCGCGTAGAGATCAATGCATACGGGAAGGGTGTCGTAAATTGTCCAGTCCATCAGGCGTCTTGACTGTTAGCCACTGGCAAGATGCCGATGTGAAGAAGTTTTCACTCGGGTGGGCAAAATGAAAATGCACCGCAGAAACGATAACCGCATAAGATCAACCCCGCCTAGAGTGTGTCGACAGATGCATACCTGATGGGTGTGCCAGGAGATGTGTCGGACCACCATTAGTGGCGACCTGTGTGCACAAATAGTTGGAGTAAACTGATAGGAGAGTTTCTGGCATGAGATAAAACCACGTGCAAGTTTATGCAAGAAGTCACCTACTCCAACAATCTATTCTCTCATGACCTTAATTGAGTGAAGGGTCAGGCTTAAAGATATTAAGGTTCACCGTTACTTTACACATACATCTGTCCGAGAATTTGGTGATAAGTTTGAAGTGGTTCAGTCCTGTGGCAACCTTGGGATCCGTCTTCCTAGGGGTGCCCCCGTTACAGTATATTGTTAAGCGACCGGCTCGCTTAACTCCCCTCCTGATTAATTCTTTTCCTACCTTCGGTACTGACCATGTCTCAATAGTTGTAACTTTGTCTAAAACAAGTAGCTCAGGGTGGAAAGCGCAATGGCTAGTACTAAACTTCGAACGTCAACAGAACCCAATGCGGATTCAGACCTTGACTTTGATGAGAACATCATGAACACTTTTTGTGCGTTGGTTTTTGCAGATGTTCAGAGCATTGAAAGAGGCGGCAACCTGTTACTCTTGGAGGCTGCCACTATTCAGTTACCTGACGAATGCGTTGATCTTATGATTACCAACCCTCACGCTGCAGCGCTTTCATTCTTTCAAGATCTCGCCCTTGTCCACCACATGAGCCCTCCACCCCTGGGAGGTGTCCTTTTTAGCCATTTCTCGCAAATGTTCATCGAACCTTACATCATCTGTGAGGTACCTAAGTTACACGAGAAAGCCAAGTGAGAAACAAGAAACTAGAACAACCAGCAATTGTAGGTGTTCCACAAACAGATTAATACAGTAACGGTGGAATGGATGAAAGTGCAGCAGGAGGTATACATGCGGATGCGGAAGGACCAGAGTGCATTGAAGGATTGCATAGCGGCATTGGAAAGGGCCTTTGCTGGAGGGTATAGTTTTGATGCTGAGAATGATGTGCTGATAATAGAGGCTACACCCCCACTTCCTCTCGTCCATACCAAGCTGGGGAATTTTGGGATAGAATTGGCCAGGAGAGCTAGAGATGAACAATCAAGGGCATACCTAAGCCCTGGGGGTATATGCATGCTGCAAAGCCTCAAGGGCGAAGGCTACAGCTACACCTCTTCCTGCACAAGAGGATTGATGGGCTCCCTATCCATAGCCTCCTCAATCGCCCGTAGTTGTTTGGGAAGTCGAATGATTGTACCAACTGATGGACATCGTGCCAGGAAAAGGACCTCGAAGCCGAAGGGTATCATGGTACCAGACACATGTGACCCTACTCCTCCTCCGACCCCTGCCCCTATCATTTTTCCTGCAAGACCTTCAGTTGCAATGCTCATATCTCCTATCGCCACCTCAAGACCCACATCCCTACCGGTTTTATTGCCCACTCTGGACACCTTTCCTGCCACAGCCTTCTCACCAGCAGTATTGGCTACCCCTGAGTTCTGGCCACTGTGCATAGCATCAGTGGGACTCTTTGAACCAGTATAGCACTATGATGAGCGAGCACCCATGGTTCTATCATGGTAAACTCAAATCCCTGCACCTAGGACACCCACTTGGCCTGTTCCATAGGCACAGGTGATTCCCTCTGCCTCCTTAAAACCAGCTCTTCCCTCTGTGCTCAACACGATCACAAGTGGCGAGCCGGACAACCAAGATGGGTTCTGTCTCTTGGGCTGCAAATCGGAACACACCCGTATGGGGTGGATTCCTTACTGCTTATATAGGTGCAGGAAGGAACAACGGACCCCGGTGAGCCACAGAAGAAGAGAGAAGGAAGGAGATGGACGACCAACATGTGGGTATTGTTGGTCATGGAGGCATGCTAGCCCCCCAATACAGCTACTGAGTTGTCCAGAGCCTCAGGCATTTCTGCGGATCACTCAGGTGGCTCCTGACCCAACTCCTGAGGGTGGGCGATGCCCTGTTCCACCACTGGCATCAGTACCATCAGGGGCTAAACACGCCGAGGATGGCAATGAGGATGGGCAGGAGGAATGCTTGGTTGGGTACGACAAACCATGGGAAACCCCAGGCGGGAATGCCAGGGGTAGTGTAGACCGAAATGTACTACTTGGCAGTGGTACAGTGGGAGGGAGGGCAGGTCCCTGGGACTCTGACCATGACGGTTCCCATGATGATAATGCCCACTCTGTCCCTGACATGACCCGCTTTTTCGGCACTGGCAAAGATGATGGTACCGGTGAGAAGCAACAGCGGTGAGACTGCTGTGCTAAAAAGCGATCGCGGCAATTATGCAGTAGATCAACCTCACGGCCATCCTCTGGACAGTGGCAGAAGAACCCAGACAGGCTGTGTGGCATTCCGGCATTTAAGGAAAAGGTCACTGAACTTGGCAGCTTCCTGATATGGGTCACGGTTAAGTTCGGATATTTTGCCGGGTACGGGTTGACTGATATGGCCAAGGGAAACCTGGTGATATCCCTCGTAGAAGATACCACCAGAACCTGGTATTCCGGGCTGCACTCCCACATCAATAAGGGGGCAGCCAAGCATACTGAAGTTCCTGTGAAAAAAAGCAACCTGTTGAGAACGTGGAAAAGATTCCGGGAACCGCTTGAATGAAGTTTCCCTGGCGATCATGTACAATGACCCCGATCCCTTTTTAAGTAGCTAGACCTGGTGATGGAGGCACACCACATCAGTGGGTACCTAGACAAGATAACTGACTAGATGTATAAGCCTAGCAATATAGACCCAGTGCAGGTACAAGATAAGATACAGTTTAGTATTACGCAAAAGGTTCAGAATGTGTGGGCACTCAAGGAGCTACATCAAACCGAGTTGAACGCCTACTCTAATCTTCTTCACAAAGTTGGACACAGGCTGGAAGACAATACCCAGTTCAGTAACCATGCTATGCACCCTGTATAACAATCTCCGGCAGTGGCTAAGAAGGACGATGGGTCAGCAACTTGTGCAAGGATTATGAAGAAGGAAAAAGGTTTGGGCAGATAGAACCCGAGGCCTGCCGAACCTACTAATTTCAATGCGGAGAAACAGGCAACACCGGCGACTTCTGAGTATGCAATAGCGCATAAGGAAATTCCGTCCACTTGGACTACATGTGGGAGATAGCACAACCTGTGGACCAAGTGTCGACAAATGGGTCACTTGTGGAACAAGTGTACTGCGGCGTCCCCAGTTGTTAGTTTATCCGAATAGGCCCGTGGGTTGAAAGGGTCTGTCCTGGTAAGCCAACTCGCGCGTACAGACCAGCGGCTAAAGTACATCGCAGTGCCACCTCCCGCTTGCTCATCGACGATACTTGAAGTTGGACCACCATCATCTCAGACCATGGAGGTTGATGCAGACCGCTGGCAATTGGTAAGAGCCTATTCTGCTTCAGGTATAACCTTACCAACCTATATCTATTGACCCATGAGGAATGGAGGGAAAGGAACCCCGGGAGTGGCTTCTGGGATGGGTAAGGCCCCCACTACTGCATGAACGAGCCTGGTACTGACCACACACAGGGGGTGTAGGCAGACTGATATTAAGGGCCGCGTGTGATGAAATGGGCTCTCTTTCCTAGGTTGGGATTCTGGTTATCTTCCTTGTTCTAGTTATAGACATTCCTTTCAGGATTCCAATAGCTGGAGGGGCAAGTCAGAGGACTTTATTTCGGTTGAAGTTGGGGGAGGTCTTGCTAAAGGAGACCCTCGATGTTGGGGAAGCAATAATGCTTCACCGGGAACCGGTCCAAGGGTGGACCTCGACCCACCTTGGGGAAAATTGTTATGCTTAGTACAAGACGAACTGGTTCCGACTGGCCTTGATCTGATAAACAATGTTATTTCCAACTTTACCTCAGGAGGGTTTAGTACCCGAAATCATGCTGGCATAATAGCAAACACCCTAGGTATTGATAGGATGGAACCCAATCTATCAAGGTTTACTGACCCATTGTGGCTGCTCTTATGTCGAAAGGCAAGAGACCAAAGTTATTAAGCCAAGATGACTAAGTCCCTAAGACAAGCAAAGTAGCAGAAACATGACAACCTGCCTCGTTATACCAGGTCTATTCACCTGCGAGTGAAGCTAGACAGGAAGATTGCAGCTAGGCAGGTAAGCACAGAAGTACTCCTACTACTGGATAGTGGAGCTACAGGGCCGTTGCTTAGTAGCCGATGGGTTAAGCATACTCCGGCACCTTGTCATTGGTGAAAAGTACATGTGCCGATAAGCGACCCAAGTAGTTATCACATTCCTGGGTCAGGGCTGTACTATACAAAATCATTGGTGTTGAAAATAGGTGATCACCATAGTGAGATACGCTTTGAAGTTGGAGATATGCCCGACACCAATGTTGATGGGTACCTGCCTATATATTGGTTGAAGGACCAAAACTCCAACATAGATTCGAAGACAGGATCACTAACCTGGTACTCATATTTCTGCAAGGCTAACTGCCTAGCAGAGCAGGGGTGGTTAGTGTTCATGACCAATGAAGAATTACTAGCTGAAGACTTGAGTAATGTGTACCTGTTGGGAATTGTACAATTCTGCGATGAGGAAGGTACCAACATTACTGTTAAGCTACTCCCAGAGTATGAGGACTATGGGGATATCTTCAGTCAAGAATGGATTGAGGCACTGCCAGAGTACTCAAAGTATGACCATACGATCGGGTTGCAACCTGGGACTCAACCTCCACTTTGTTCTATCTATTCATCATTGGAAAAGGAGCGTAAGGCTCTACAGGAATATCTTAACGAGATGCTGTGAAGCGGAAAGCTATGCCAATCCCGTTCTGCGGCAGCAGCCCCTACCATCTTCGTGCCGAAACCTAATAGTGCACTAAGATTGGTAATAGATTACAGAGGGCTGAATGAAATCAACATTAAGAGTAAATATTCTCTACCACTGATGAATGAACCACCAGATAGGTTAGGAAAGTCCGCTGTGTTCAGTAAGTTGGACTTAAAGAACTGCTACTAACTTCTGAGGATGGTAGAAGGTGAGGAATTGAAGATGGCCTTCTGGCACTGATATGAACCGTATGAATACACTGGAATGACATGTGGGTTATGTAACGCCCCCACAACTTTTCTGAGAATGATACATCAGGTCTTCTGGGACCTCGGGGATGAAGGAGGCAGTGCATACATAGATGATATCCTGATCTACTCTGAAACCATGGAAGAACCTGTCACGATGGTCAGAGGCGTGATGGAGAAATTGCAGGACGCCATATTATGCGTAAGAACGAAAAAGTCCCGTTTCCACCGGCGGGAAGTCGCATTCCCCGGATACAAGATCTCTGATATGGGAATCTCTATGTTGTCCGAAAAGGTTCAAACAAAGAGGGATTGGGCACTTGCGACATACGTCGTCGACCCTCAATGCTTTATGGGCTTTGCCAAATTCTAGCATCGGTTTATGAAGGGTTTCAGCAAGATAGGAAAACATCTGACAGATTTGACAGGGATGGATGTCTGATGGGAATTGACACCTACTTGGGCGCAGTCATTCCACCATTGCAAGGAGGCATTTATGTCCAAACCTATCCTAGCACATTTTGACCCTGAATGGCCAACCTCGCTGGAAAGTGACGCTAGTGACTTTGCATTAGGAGCTGACCTCTCCAAGTTCCGTGAGGATAAGAGATGGTATCCGGTAGCCTATCATAGTCAGCAGTTTCACCCAGCGGAGATTAATTACGTTGTCCATGGCAAGGAAATAACTGCCATCATGAGCATTCAGGGAATGGGATCATCTGCTATACTCTGTAACAGACTGGTAGGTGGTCTATACAGATCACAAGAATTTGTAGTGCTTTAATATTATCAAGCTCCTTAACCAAAGGCAGCACCGCTGGGCTGAGTTCCTGCAACCATTTAACTTCAAGGTGATCTACCAAAAAGGGCCGTTGAATGTGAAGGGAGATGCATTGTCGTAGTGTAGGTACTGCTGCCCTAAAGGGGGGAGTGAGTTTCCAACCCGGTCGTTTTTTCACCCCAGATAGTGGATTGGGAGCCAGTAACGCGACATCTTGCGACCACAGGTGTTGCAAGTCTGCCAAGGATTTCGGCTGCAGCCTTCCTTTTTTGGACCAACTATGGGCAGTGATAACCAAAGACCAGGAATACTTAAGAATCCGGAAGACAACAACTGCTGGTGAAAAAGAGGCCGACCAACACTACACGACGGAAAAGGGCTTACCCCTGTACAAGAACAGGTCGTATGTTCCCAAGAGCCAGAATCTGAACCTGACAATCATGAAGGCTGAACCGGACTCCCAAATTGCGGGACACTTTGGAACTTGCAAAACTATTGGTAGGGTTAGGGCTAACTTCTATTGGCCTAAGATGGATGAGCATATCGGCGACTATGTGCAAACAGGTGATATGTGCCGATTAAATAAGTCCAGCAGGTATAAGAACCTAGGTCTGCTGGAACCTATTGATATTCCTATAGGGCCTTGGATGGCTATTTCAATGGACTTCATCGTAGCACCACCAGAGTCAGAAGGGTATACCAAGTTCTGGGTCATGGTGGACAGATTCTTGAAAATGGCACACTTCATACTACCGACTACTGAGGTACCGATCAAGGAGCTGGCCTTGATATTCCTGAAGCAAGTTTGGCGCCTTCATGGACTTGCAGAGTGAATCATCTCGGACTGGGATAGCCGATTCACACCCACATTTCGGATGAGTCTGATGCACTTGATGGAAGTGAAACTCAATGTTTCGACAGCATTCCAACTTAAGACTGATGGGCAAACTGAGAGGCTTAATCAGACACTAGAGCAGTACTTGTCTAGCTACTGTTCCTACCAACAGGATGATTGAGTTTAGCTACTACCCCTTGTGGAGTATGCGTACAGCACCTAGACATCGAAATCCACCAGGTTGTCACAGTTTAAGATCAATTATAGGTTTAACCCACTGACAAACTGGGTAGGTGTCATGTCAGATAATCAAGGAATACACACTAGCATTCAGCTGGGAGTTAAGGAATGGGAAGGAACCTGGCAAGATATTTGAGGAATAATTCAGCGGGCACAGGAAAGGCAATAGAAACGGTGCGAAAGCATACCTGCACGAAGCGTCCGATGGCGAAGCAGGACCACCAGATATTTGGCTCTTTTAGGGTCCAACGTTGGGTGGATACCCAAGCATACGAACTCCAACTGCGACTAGGGTGGGGCATCCCTGCTGTTTTCAATGTCAGATTGCTCATACCATGTCGTGAGGATCCAGGGTCAGGTAGGGTCAAGAAAGTCCCTACCCCAATACTTGTGGACAAGAAGCCAAGTTAAGTTATTGCAGTGGTTGTGGAGAGTCGATGGTATGGTTGAGCAAAGGCGAGGTTCCCGTCACCCTTCGTCCAGTACCAGGTTTCATGGGAAGGGAATGGTGCTGCAGAGAATTCATGGGAGCCCTATGAGATGCTAGAAGGGACAGGCTAATGGGCCATGCTGGATTTCCAACCAAGATATCTGTCCCAGCCCAGGCACCATAGGGTCTTGGGGAAATTGAGTCAGGGAAATAAGTGACGGTACTAAGGCTCCAGGACGAACTGTAGAGAAGACGGGAGTGATCTAAGGACCAAGCATACAGGAGCTATGGCAGTTGGCACCCACACCCATACAGCTAACCAGGAGGCGGACTGGTAGGAACTGGCAGGCAAGTAAGTACTTAACCTATAGAGACCCGATGGCCTGTGCTCCGGGATGAACAGAATTGGCTGGCCAGTATAATGACCCAGGATATATGAGTTATGGCTCATGGAACATATACCCATACAGGTAGCCAGGGGGCGAACTGGTGGGAACCGGCAGGCAAGTAGGTACTGGACCTGTAGAGAGCGGATGGCTCGGGCTCCAAGAAGGAACAAAATTGGCTGGTCAGTGACTTAGGTACCTGGATATGCTGGGGAGCGGTGCAAGCGTACTTAGGGAGTTCGGAAGGCGCAGTGGCTCAGCTAGGCGGAGTAACTGGAGACAGGTCAGAAATGTCAGTCATCAGCGACGGGGTAGACCGGGTAACAGGGCAAAGTTATCTTGTCTGCAGGACAGGGTTACCCTACCCACGGGTTCAGGTTACCCTGCCCTGGGGCTTGGGTTACCCTGCTGAAACTCCTGAGTTACCCTACCTTTCAATGCGAAGTCCCTCCGGGTGTTCGGGAAAATTGACGGGAATGTTTGTTATGCGAAGCCATCCATGATACTGGAATCTGGGGTTCCGGGGGATGCTATTAGGCGAGGTACGTAGCTTCTAGTAAGCTGTGAATTGGAGACATTATTCCTATCATACCACTCCGGCCCTGTCTTGAGGCCTGGATGTCATGGGCAAACGCTTGTGTAGTTGTATGCAGTCAAGCAAGGAGGAATCTTTGCAGACACGCTTGCAACAGCGTACACATCACTGCCGTCTGGTCAACTGTAAGATGTTCACAGGATATACAAGTGGACATAGGGTGGAAGGTGGAGTACCTCCTCCATGTTGTTCGGAGTAAAGAGGACCAAAAGTGACAGGGTTAACGGGTGTTAACCGTGGGGGTCCCGAAGGTAGTCCCGGGTGGTGCTGGGGCGACTGGGAGAGTTTTACACCTACCAAGCCAGAAAGTGTCCCCACCCCTATAGGCTCTGAAAGGGAAATGCACAGACACTAAAAGCATGATTCCTACCACAGGTAAGGTAGATCCAACGTAGTGGTCATGGGTAGCGCCTATTGGATCACTCCCAGACTATCGTGTCCTGCGGAAGACACCGGAAGCCCCAGACTCACAAATAGTGAACAGATAAACCACTCACGGTAGCTTCTGCAGTCAAGTAGAGATCAATTCATATGGGAAGGGTGTCATGGCTAGTCCAGTTCATGAGCTGCCTTGACCTTTAGTCACAGGCATCACACAGATGCACAGAAGTTTTCACTGCGGCCGGCAAAGGGAAATGCACTGCAGAAATGATAACTGCATAAGGCGAACGCCGACTAGAGTGTGTCGACACATGCATGCCCGAAGGGTATGCCGGGAGACATGTCGGACCACCCTTAGCGGAGAAGGGCGCGCTCGAATGGTTGCAGTAAACTGATGAGGGAGTTTCTGGCATCAGATAAAACTACCTGAACGTCTATGTGAGAACTCTCCTACTCCAACAATCAATCCTCTCGAGACTTTAATTGAGTGAAGCATCAGGCTCAACGATATTAAGTTTTACCACTTGCTTTACTCTTACATTGGTGTGAATTTTTGGCGATAATTTTAAGGTTGTTTGGTGCGGTCGCAACCTTGGGACCCATCTTCCTAGAGGTCCCCACATTACACAAGGTGGCCACCGCACCGAACCAGTTTAAAGTAATCGCTAAAAGCTGAAACAGATGTAAGAGTAAAGTAATGTTAAAACTTAATATCGTTAAGCCTGACACTTCACTCAATTAAGATCACAAGAGGATTGCTTGTTGCAGTGGAAGACAGCCCGCATAGACTTTCAGGTAGTTTTATCTTATACCAGAAACTGCCGCATCGATTTACTCTAACTATTCAAGCACATCCAGTGGGCATGCATGTGTCGACATATGCTGCACTGCATTCATCTTCTGTGGTTATCATTTCTGCAGTGTATTTCCATTTTACCTGGCGCAGTGAACAATTCTTCACATCGGCATCGTGTCCATGGCTAACAGTAAAGACACTTGATGAACTGGAGTATTTATGACACCCTTCCCATATGCAGTGATCTCTGCTGGACCCCAGGGGCTACCAGGAGAGGTTTATCTATGTACTATTTACGATTCTCGGGCTTCCCATGTCTTCCGCAGAATAGGGTGGTCCAGGAGTAATCCCATGGATGCTACCCATCACCACTGCATCGGATCCCCCTTACCTGTAGTAGGAAGCAGGCTTTTTGTGTCTCTACACCCACCGTTTAGAGCCTATGGCATTGGGGACACTTCCGGGCTTGGTAGGTGTACAACTCTCCTGGTCGCCCCAGCACCACCCGAAACTACGTTTCGGACCCCCACGGTTAACACCCATTAGCTCTGTAAGTTTCGATCCGTTTTCCTGCGTACAACTTGGAGGAGGTACTCCACCTTCCACCCTATGTCCAGTTGTATATTTCATGAACAGCTTACGGTAGACCACAGGGCAATGACATATACGCTGTACCAAGCAGGTCTCCACAGATGCTGCTTTGCTAGACCACACACCACTCCACAAGCGTTTGCCCATGACATCCGGGCCTCGAGGCATGGCCGGAGGGGTAGGATAGGAATAATGTCTCCAATTTACAGCTTTTCCGGAGTGCCATAGGTCACCCAATGGCATCTCCTGGAACCCCAGATTCCACTATTAGCCATGGCACCGCCTGACCAAGATTCCGGTCATTTTTCCCAAACTCCGGAAGGCACTTCATATTGAAAGATGGGGTAACTCTGGACTATAAACAGGTTTACCCGCGCCTCATGGCAGGGTAACCTGATCCTGAGGGTAGGGTCACCTTGTCTAGTGAACCAGATAACCTTTTCCTGTTGCCCAGTCTATTCTGTGACCGGAGATAGATGCAGCAGACCTTTCTCCAGTTGCCCAGCTCGTCTGCATAATTGACCCTTCCGAGATCGCTAAGTACACTAACACCTCTCCTGGCTGTATCCAGGTACCTAAATACCTGGCTGTAATGGGGGCACCCCTAGTCAGATGATCCCAAGGTTGCGCCCGTACCGCAGAACTACAAACTTAGCGCCAAAAGTTCACAGGAATGTAAGAGTTAAGTAAACGGTAAAACTTGATATCCTTAAGCCTGATGCTTCACTCAATTAAGGTCTCCAGAGGATTGATTGTTGGGGCAGGAGAGTTCTCGCATAGACGTTCAGGTAGTTTTACCTTATGCCAGAAACTCCCCTCTTAGTTTACTCCAACCATTTGAGCACACCCTTCCCTGCTAAGGGCGGTCCGACACGCCTCCAGGCACACCCATAGGGCATGCATGTGTCGACGCACTCTAGTCGGCGTTCACCTTATACGGTTATCATTTCGGTGGTACATTTCCATTTTGCCCGCCAGAGTGAAAACCTCTCCGCACCGGTGCCTTGGCAGTGGCTAACAGTCAAGGCACCTCATGAACTGGATGTAACGACCCAGCATACGTGAGCTATGGCAGCCGGAACCTACACCCATACAGGTAGCTCGGAGGCGAACTGGTAGGAACCGGCAGGCAAGTGAGTACTTGACCTACGGAGACCCGATGGCCCGGGCTCCGAGATGAGCAGACTTAGTGGACAGAAGTATTTAGGTACATGGCTACGCCCAAGGTTGGTGTCAGCGTACTTAGGGACCTATGAAGGGCCAATACACAGCTAGGCTGGGTAACTAGAGAAAGGCCGAGTGTGTCTATCCCCGGAAGTGGGATAGATAGGGTAACAGGAGAAAATCCACTTGTCCACCGGACAAGATTACCCTACCCTCAGAACAGGGTTACCCTGCCTTGAGGCTTGGATTACCCTGTTCAAGGGCCTGAGTTACCCTACCTCCCAATACGAAGTCCCTCGGGGAGTTTGGGAAAAATGACTGGAATGTTTGTCACACGAAACCATACATAATACTGGAATCTGGGGTTCCGGGAGATGCTATTGGGCGAGCTACGCAGCTACGAAGAAGCTGTAAATTGAAGACATTATTCCTATCATGCCCCTCCGGCCCCGCCTTGAGGCCCGGACGTCATGGGCAAACGGTTGCGTAGTTGTGTGCAGTCTAGCAAAGGAGGATCTTTGGAGACCCGCTTGCAACACCGTATACGTTGCTGCCGTCCGGTCGACCGTAAGCTGTTCGCAGGATATATAAGGGGGCATAGGGTGGAAGGTGGAGTACCTCCTCCAAGTTGTTCGGAGTAAAACGGACCAAAACTGACGGAGTTAACGGGAGTTAACCGTGGGGGTCCCGAAGGTAGTCCCGGGTGGTGCCGGGACGACTGGGAACGTTTTGCACCTACCACGCCCAAGGATGTCCCCAACGCCATAGGCTCTGAGAGGGAAGTGCAGAGACACTAAAAGCATGATTCCTACCGCAGGTAAGGTGTATCCGAGGTAGTGGTCATGGGTAGCGCCCATTGGATCACTCCTGGACCACCGTACCCTGCGGAAGACACCGGAAGCCCGAGACTCGTAAATAGTAGATAGATAAACCGCTCACGGTAGCTTCCGGCGTCAAGAAGAAATCAACGCGCATGGGAAGGGTGTCATAGATAGTCTAGTTCAGCAAGGGGTCTTGACAGTTAGCCACTGGCAAGTCCCCGATGCGCAGAGGTTTTCACTCCGGCGGGCAGAATGGAAATGCGCCGCAGAAACGATATGCACATATGGTGAACGCCGACTAGAGCGGGTCGACACATACATGCCCGAAGGGGGTGTCAGGAGACGTGTCGGACCGCCCTTAGCGGAGAAGGGTGTGCTCGAATAGTTGGAGTAAACTGATGGGGGAGTTTCTGGCATAAGATAAAACTACCTGAAAGTCTATGCGAGAACTCTCCTACTCCAACAATCAATCCTCTCGAGACCTTAATTGAGTGAAGCGTCAGGCTTAACGATATTCAGTTTTACCGTCTACTTTACTCTTACATTTGTGTGAACTTTTGGCGATAAGTTTGAAGTTGTTTGGTGCGGTCGCAACCTTGGGATCCATCTTCCTAGGGGTGCCCCTGTTACACTGGACTATCTATGACACCTTTCCCATATGCATTAATCTCTACTTGACTCCGGAAGCTGCCAGGAGCGGGTTATCTATTTACTGTTTACGAGTCTCGGGCTTCCACTGTGTTGCGTGGGACACAGTAGTTCACGAGTAACCCAATGGGCGCTACCGATTACCACTACCTCGGACCTACCTTGCCTGTGGTAGGAACCATGCTTTTAGTGTCCCTGCACTTCCCTTTCAGAGCCTATAGCGTCGGGGACACTTTCTGGCTTGGTAGGTGTAAAACTCTCCCAGTCGCCCGCACCACCCGGGACTACCTTGGGGACCCCCATGGTTAACACCCGTTAACTCTGTCAGTTTTCCTCTGCTTTACTCCGAACAACTTGGAGGAGGTACTCCACCTTCCACTCTATGCCCCCTTGTATATCCTGCGAACAGCTTGCGGTCGACCGGATGGCAGCGATGTATACGGGGTTGCAAGCATGTCTCCAAAGATTCCTCTTTGCTAGACTGCGTAGAACAACACAACGGTTTGCCCATGACATCCGGGCCTCAAGGCGGCGCCGGAGGGGTATGACAGGAATAATGTCTCCAATTCACAGCTTCATCGAAGCTACGCAGCGCACCGAATAGCCTCCCCTGGAACCCCAGATTCCCGTATCATGCATGGCTTCGCGTGACAAACATTCCCGTCAATTTTTCCAACTCCACAAGGGAGTCAGTATTGAAAGGTATGGTAACGCAGGACTTTGGGCAGGGTAACCTGATCCCGAGGGTAGGGTAACCTTGTCCCGCGGATAAGATAACTTTTCCCTGTTACCCAGTCTATCCCCCTCGCCGGTGATGGACATTTCTGACCTGTCCCCAGTTACCCGGCCTAGCTGAGCAACTGCCCCCGCAGAAGTCCCTAAGTACTCTGACACCACTCCCTGGTGTATCCAGGTATCTAAGTCCCTGACCAGCCAATTCTGTTCATTCTCGGAGCCTGGGCCATTGGGTCTCCATAGGTCAAGTACTTACTTGCCTGCCGGTTCCTACCAGTTCGCCTCCTGGCTACCTGTATGGGTATAGGTTCCATCTGCCATTGCTCCTGTATGCTGCGGTGTTACACCTTGTGATCCATCTTCACAGGGGTCCCCCTATTACACGCCGATAGACCATACTGTATACATCTAAATCCTGGTATAATACACCATTCATCTATTATCCTAGTACCACTAGACTGCGGGTGATTTCAAATAGTATGACCAAGTATTCGTACACTCTATATTGTACGGTAAAAGCCATCTTCCATCCATATTCTGTCTTTATCTCAATATTGTGGTATGCCTTCTTGCTGTCCAGTTTGGTGAAATATTTGGCTGATCCTAGCTGGTCTAGACCCTCTGAGAACTGGGATAGCAGGTCCTGATTCTTTCTCGTAATTTTCTTAAGTATGTAGTAATCAACAGACAGCTGTAATTTTCTATCATTCTTTTATATGAAGCAGACTGGCCAGCATCCATCTATCAAGGAGTCTCTAATCTATTACCATTGTAGGTTCCATTTGGTATCAGCCTTGAGTTCTTGTAGCTCAGTGTCTCCTTGTAGATAAACTTCTTTTTCCAATAGTTGGCTATTCTTTCTGAACTTAACTTGCAAGTCCACTGCTTGTTGGTATAGTGACAACTCTATGATATTCTCTTCTTAAACTAGTTTCAAATGTCTGCCGTATTTCTTAGGGATCTACTGGTCCAACAGTTTCTCCTTCTTTTAGTGCTTGTATTGCATTGACAGTTCTATACTAATATTGATTTTAGCCAGTGTTGCTGGTTCCTGATCCTATCAAAGTTTGAAAATTCCCATATTTTCTTCCAGACTATGAAACTTGCTGAATGCCAATGCTGTGATCTTATAGATCTTGACTTGTTTTGTAGAATTTTGGTTCTCACTTAGTTTTTGGTTAGTTTGTGCATAGCCTTTCCTTCTTTGAGTAGTTTTATCGAGAGTATCGACATCTCAGAGCTCTTCTTTGTGGCTTTTTTTAATAATTAACTATAAGATTTTATTACCTTTTTCTACCTGGTATTCTTCATCACTTAGGTTTACCAGGACTACCATTTATGTTTTCCCAATTTACTAATATTAGTACTGCCAACTTGGAGGGAGATAGCGATGGGCAGGAGACTGGGCTTAAAATCAACCAAGAAGAACCTACCGTTGACAATCATTTTCAAAATTATGACAACGGCCAATTACTTAATATTCAGGCAAGAAAATCAAAGAGGCGCAGGTGTACCAATGATGATTAATACTAGCTAGCAACAGCCATATATTTGTAACATTATACAATACAATCAAAACTGGTGTTCTCCATTTTCTACATTACTGTGCTACTGTACCTTATATAAAATATTTCGTACCTTTTTTGAAACCTTGAATAAATTATGTTTTAAATAATAAAAGAGGTTTTTAGATAGTACTATACGGTATTGTACAAAATGGTATAAATACAATCTCAAACCCTAGGTGTTAAACCGTCTTAGCCATCCCAGCACTACCCAGGACTGACTTCGGGACCCCTACAGTTAACTCAGGTTAACTGTGTCGGTTTTGGTCTGTTTTACTTCAAACAGTTGGAGGAGGTACTCCACCTTCTATTCTGTGCCCTCTGATATATCCTGCGGACAGCCTACTAGTGACCGGATGGCAGCGACACATACGGTGTTGCAAGCAGGTCTGCAAAGATTCCTCTTTGCTAGATTGCACACAACTATACAACCATTTTCCCATGCGGTCCGGGCCTCAAGGCGGGGCCAGAGGGGCATGATAGGCATAATGTCTCTGATTTCCAGCTTCTTTGGAGCTGTGTAGCTCACCCAATATCATCTTCTGGAACACTAGATTCCCCTGTCAAGTATGACTTCATGTAACGACCCAGCATACAGGAGCTATGGTAGCCGGAACCTACACCCATACAGGTAGCCCGGAGGCGAACTGGTAGGAACCGGCAGGCAAGTGAGTACTTGACCTACGGAGACCCGATGGCCCGGGCTCCGAGATGAGCAGACTTAGTGGACACAAGTATTTAGGTACATGGCTACGCCCAAGGTTGGTGTCAGCGTACTTAGGGACCTATGAAGGGCCAATACACAGCTAGGCTGGGTAACTAGAGAAAGGCCGAGTGTGTCTATCCCCGGAAGTGGGATAGATAGGGTAACAGGAGAAAATCCACTTGTCCACCGGACAAGATTACCCTACCCTCAGAACAGGGTTACCCTGCCTTGAGGCTTGGATTACCCTGTTCAAGGATCTGAGTTACCCTACCTGCCAATACGAAGTCCCTCGGGGAGTTTGGGAAAAATGACTGGAATGTTTGTCACACGAAGCCATGCATAATACTGGAATCTGGGGTTCCGGGAGATGCTATTGGGCGAGCTACGCAGCTACGAAGAAGCTGTAAATTGGAGACATTATTCCTATCATGCCCCTCCGGCCCCGCCTTGAGGCCCGGACGTCATGGGCAAACGGTTGCGTAGTTGTGTGCAGTCTAGCAAAGGAGGATCTTTGGAGACCCGCTTGCAACACCGTATACGTTGCTGCCGTCCGGTCGACCGTAAGCTGTTCGCAGGATATACAAGGGGGCATAGGGTGGAAGGTGGAGTACCTCCTCCAAGTTGTTCGGAGTAAAACGGACCAAAACTGACGGAGTTAACGGGAGTTAACCGTGGGGGTCCCGAAGGTAGTCCCGGGTGGTGCCGGGACGACTGGGAACGTTTTGCACCTACCACGCCCAAGGATGTCCCCAACGCCATAGGCTCTGAGAGGGAAGTGCAGAGACACTAAAAGCATGATTCCTACCGCAGGTAAGGTGTATCCGAGGTAGTGGTCGTGGGTAGCGCCCATTGGATCACTCCTGGACCACCGTACCCTGCGGAAGACACCGGAAGCCCGAGACTCGTAAATAGTAGATAGATAAACCGCTCACGGTAGCTTCCGGCGTCAAGAAGAAATCAACGCGCATGGGAAGGGTGTCATAGATAGTCTAGTTCAGCAAGGGGTCTTGACAGTTAGCCACTGGCAAGTCCCCGATGCGCAGAGGTTTTCACTCCGGCGGGCAGAATGGAAATGCGCCGCAGAAACGATATGCACATATGGTGAACGCCGACTAGAGCGGGTCGACACATACATGCCCGAAGGGGGTGTCAGGAGACGTGTCGGACCGCCCTTAGCGGAGAAGGGTGTGCTCGAATAGTTGGAGTAAACTGATGGGGGAGTTTCTGGCATAAGATAAAACTACCTGAAAGTCTATGCGAGAACTCTCCTACTCCAACAATCAATCCTCTCGAGACCTTAATTGAGTGAAGCGTCAGGCTTAACGATATTAAGTTTTACCGTCTACTTTACTCTTACATCTGTGTGAACTTTTGGCGATAAGTTTGAAGTTGTTTGGTGCGGTCGCAACCTTGGGATCCATCTTCCTAGGGGTGCCCCCGTTACACTTCGTGTGAGAAACATTCTGGTCATTTTTCCAGAACCCCCCAGCGGATTTCCTGTTGAAAGGTAGGGTAACGCAGAACTTTAGACTGGCTAACCCGACCTCCATGGCAGGGCAACCCGATCGTGAGGGTGGGGTAACTGTGTCCAGCAGATATGATGACATTACTCTGTTACCCGGTCTATCTTGTTGCAGGATATGGACACATTTTACCTTACCTTAGTTACCTTGCCTAGCAGAGCAGCTGTCCCTTCAGAGGTCCCTAAGTATGCTAATATCGCTCATCGATGTAGTCAAGTACCCAAGTACCTTGTCAACCATTTCTGTTCATGTTGGAGTCCATGCTATTCGGTCTCCGTAGGTCAAGTACTTACTTGCCCGCCGTTTCCTACCAGTCTGCCTCCTGGCTACCTGTGTAGGTATAGATTGAGGCTACCATAGCCCATATATGCTGGGTCATTACATCTGTTCATGCTATCATCTTTCTATCTTCTTACCTATAATGTTGGTACTTTGCTCTTCACCTATGTGACTACATTGTGTGCATACTCTGGTATTGGAATGATTGGATAGGAACTATAGATGCCTACCTGTCAGTACAGCGATTGAGGAAATAAGTGTCATGAAAGATCAAGACTCAAGCATGGTCATCGATGCCTAAAAGTACTAATAGGTATGGAACTTTATATTTGCTAGTGTCAGTGTAAACATATCTGACAATATGAAACAACAATGGGGTATGACAGGTACCTAACAACAAAACAAAATGGATACAGAGGACTAAAACAAAATTGACAACCATCTTGAACTCTAAGAAGTAGGAGAGATGCTTAGTTGAAGTGAATCATTACCCAGAGTGAGTCAACTAGAAAGGTCAGTTATACTGAAAGAACAAGAACAAAAAAAGAACTTACTGTTCAGATAAAAAACCAGGTCTGAGAATGTCAGAAAGAGTAATGGTTAGTCTAATATCTCCAGAGGTGTAATGTTTCCTACCAATCCATGTGCCTCTATCCTATGTGATGATACTTGAGGCTCATATATCCAAGACTTTTAGTCTTCTTGTCATTACTATATAGCTAAGTACTGGGGACTCCAATCTGATAAGCAACACACAAGAGTGTCTGCGCAATGCTATCAGTTACATGAAGAGTAGAGTAGTAAAGTTATAGGTAAGAATAGATAAAGAGGATAAAGTAAAGAGCTCACCCTTCTAGATCCTAGTGATCTCTTCTATACTAGCTCATTACACCAAGCCTATGTAACGACCCAGCATACATGAGCTATGGCAAATAGAACCTATACCCATACATGTAGCCAGGAGGCGAACTGATAGGAACCGGCAGGCAAGTAGGTACTGGACCTAGTGAAACGCGATGGCCCGGGCTCTGAGAATGAACGGAATTGGCCGGTTAGGGACTTGGGTACCTGGATACACCTGGGAGCAGTGTCAGCGTACTTGGGGACTTCTGAAGGGACAGTTGCTCAGCTAGGCCGGGTAACTGGAGACAGGTCAGAAAGGTCTATCGCTGGCGACGGGATAGACAGGGTAACAGGGAAAAGTTAACTTGTCCGCTAGACAAGGTTAGCCTACCCTCGGGATGAGGTTACCCTGCCCGGAGTCCTGAGTTACCATACCTTTCATTACGAAGTCCCTCGAGGAGTTGGGGAAAATTGACTACAATGTTTGTCACACGAAGCCATGCATGATACTGAAATCTGGGGTTCCAGGGGATGCTATTGAGCGAGCTACGTAGCTTCGAGAAAGCTGTAAATCGAAGACATTATTCCTATCATACCCCTCCGGCCCCGCCTTGAGGCCCAGGCGTCATGGGGTAACGGTTGTGTAGTCGCGTGCAGTCTAGCAAAGAGGAATCTTTGGAGACAGCCTTGCAACAGCATATACGTCGCCCCCGTCCTGTCGACTGCAGGCTGTTCGCAGGATATATAAGGGGGCATAGGGTGGAAGGTGGAGTACCTCCTCCAAGTTGTTCGGAGTGAAGAGGACCAAAAGTGACAGTGTTAACGGGTGTTAACCGTGGGGGTCCCAAAGGTAGTCCCGGGTGGTGCCGGGGCGACTAGGAGAGTTTTACACCCACCAAACCCGAACGCGCTCCCAACGCTATAGGCTCTGAAAGGGAAGTTCAGAGGCACTAAAAGCATGGTTCCTACCACAGGTAAGGTAGATCCAAGGTAGTGGTCATGGGTAGCGCCTATTGGATCACTCCCGGACTATCGGGCCCTGCGGAAGAGACCGGAATCCCGCGACCCGTAAAGAGTAAATAGATAAACCGCTCATGGTAGCCTCCGGAGTCAAGTAGAGATCAATGCATATGGGAAGGGTGTCATAGAAAGTCTAGTTCATGAGGTGCCTTGATTGTTAGCCACTGGCAAGACACCGATGCTCAAAGGTTTTCACTCCGGCGGGCAAAATGGAAATACACCGCGGAAACGATAACCGGATAACACGAACGCCGACTAGAGTGTGTCGACACATGCATGCCCGAAGGGTGTGCCAGGAGTTTTGTTGGACCACCCTTAGTTGATAAGGGTGTACTCAAATAGTTGGAGTAAACTGATGGGGGAGTTTCTGGCATAAGATAAAACTACTTGAAAGTCTATGCGAGAACTCTCCTACTCCAACAATCAATCCTCTCGAGACCTTAATTGAGTGAAGCGACAGGCTCAATGATCTTAAGTTTTACCGGCTACTTTACTCTTACATCTGTGTGAACTTTTGGCGATAGGTTTGAACTTCTTTGGTGCCGTCGCAACCTTGGGATCCATCTTCCTAGGGGTGCCCCCATTACACCCTAACTCTGTGACTTATAGCCATGTGTTACCTGCCTCGGTCATGTGTGCTACTCATATCGCATATAAAAAACCCAAGACTTGCTATACAAGTCATGTACTAAAATCATAACATCTTGTAAGTTACAACTATGAGTCACTTCAAGTGTGTGAACTAATCATAACACACCAATAACTTGCAACCGTGAGTCATGGGAGACACCATGAGCTTTATGGGAGTTATAGTATAAAAGCTTAACCAATCTATTGTAATGACCCAGCACAGAAGAGCTATGGCAGTTGGAACCTACACCCATACAGGTCGCCTGGAGGCGAACTGGTAGGGACCAGCAGGCAATTGAGTACTTGACCTACGGAGACCCGATGGCTAGGGCTCTGAGAATGAACAGAATTAGCTGGCCAGGTACAGAAGCACCTGGGTACACCTGGGAGAGGTGTCAGCGTACTTCGGGACTTCTGAAGGGGCAGTTGCTCAGCTAGGCCGGGTAACTGGAGACAGGTGAGAAATGTGTATCACCGGCAACGGGACAGACCGGGTAAAAGGGCAAAGTCATCTTGTCGGCTGGACAAGGTTACCCTACCCTGGGGATCAGGTTACCCTGGCATGGGGCTTTGGTTACCCTGCCCGGAGTCCTGAGTTACCCTACATTTCAATACGAGGTTTCTTGTGGAGTTCTGGAAAAATGACCGCAATGTTTGTCACGTGAAGCCAAGCATAATACTGGAATCTGGGGTTCCGGGAGATGCTATTGGGCGAGATAGGCAGCTCCGAAGAGGCTGTAAATTAGAGACATTATTCCTATTATACCCCTCCGGCCCCGCCTTAAGGCCCTCACGTCATGGGCGAACAGTTGCGTAGTGGTCTGTAGTCAAGCAAAGTGGAAGGTTTGGAGACCTGCTTGCAACACCGTATACGGCGCTGCCATCTGGGTGACTGTACGCCGTTCGCAAGATATACAAGGGGGCATAGGGCAGAAGGTGGAGCACCTCCGCGAAGTTGTTCGCAGTAAAACGGACCAAAGCTCGGGGACTTAACGGGAGCTAACCGTAGATGACCAGAACGTAGTCCCGGGTGGTGCCGGCGCGGCTGGGAGAGTTTTACGCCTACCAAGCATGAAAGTGTCCGCAACCTCTGAGGTTCTGAAAGGGATGTGCAGAGAGACTATAAGCATGATTCCCATGCCAGGTAAGGTGGGTCCGAGGTAGTGGTCATGGGTAGCCCCCCTTGGACCCCTTCTGGATCATTGCCCCCTGCGGAAAACACCGGAAGCCCGAGAAGCGTACATAGTGGATAGATAAAACGCTCACGGTAGCTTCTGGGGCGAAGTAGACTTTAATGCTAATGGGAAAGGTGTCATAGATAGTCTAGTTTATGCAGCCTCTTGACTGTTAGCCACTGGCCAGACACCGATGCGCAGAGGTTTGCGGGGAAAATGGAAATGAACCTCACGAACGCTAACCACATAGGGTGAATGTCAAATAGGGTATGTCGATACATGCATGCCCGAAGGGTGTGCCTGGAGACATGTCGGACCGCCCTTAGCGGAGAAGGGTGTGCTTGAATGGTTGCAGTAAACTGATAGGGGAGTTTCCGGCATAAGATAAAACTACCTGAAGGTCTATGCGAGAACTAACCTACTCCGACAATCAATCCTCTCGAGACCTTAATTGAGTGAAGCATCAGGCTTAATGATATTAAGTTTTACATTTTACTTTACTCTTGCATCTTTGTAAACTTTCGTCGATAAGTTTGAAGTCGTTCGGTGTGGTCGCAACCTCGGGATCCATCTTCCTGCTGGTGCCCCCATTACAGTATATCATTAAGCCAGCGCCTCGCTTAACTGCACTCCTGATTAATTGTTTTCCGACCTTCGGCACTTACCTGGTGTGAATACTGGTAACCTGGCCTAGAACAAGTAGCCTAAAGTTGAAAGCATAATGGCTAGTACCGAACTTCGAACCAGAATGGAGTCCAACACGGATTCAG
Organism: Tuber magnatum; assembly: GCA_003182015.1. Taxonomy (NCBI): domain Eukaryota; kingdom Fungi; phylum Ascomycota; class Pezizomycetes; order Pezizales; family Tuberaceae; genus Tuber; species Tuber magnatum. The sequence goes on along the minus strand of PYWC01000015.1, from coordinate 2,400,519 downwards.
ACATTGACCTTGAAGAGAACTCCGCCAACATATTTCGTGCGCCAGTTTTCGCGGATATCCGCGGTGTTGAATGGGACGGTCACCAGTTGCCTCTGGAGGCCGCCACCATTCAGTTACCGACTGCATGCCTTGGCCTCATTATTACAGACCCTCGTGCTATAGCACTTACAGTTTTCCAAGACCCCACCCTTGTCCGCAACATGCCCCCTCCTCCACCCCAAGGGGTCCCATTTAGCCAGTTCGTCGAATCTTACATTATCCGAAAGGTAGCGCAGTCGATTGCGGATTTGAAGCGGGAGCGATGGAATGGGAACAACCAGTAGCAGGGGCTGTGCTGGCAACGGATCACTATGGCGGCGGTGGAATGGATAAAAGTGGAGCAGGAGGCATACTTGCGGATAATAAGAGATCAGCAGGCATTGAGGACATGAATAACCGCGTTGGATAAGGCTTTCGAAGGAGGGTACAGTATTGATGCAGGGAATGGTGTCCTGATGTTAGAGGCCGCACCCCCACTCCCACTCGTCCATACCAAGCCCGAGAACTTCGGCATAGAATTGGCCATGAGAGCCAGAGACGACCAATGGAGAACGTATATCAGCCCAATCTGTATATGCATGTTGGAAAGCCTGAAAGGTAAGGGCTGCAGTTATACCTCCTCCTTCTCAAGAGCATCTACAGGCTACCTGTCTGTCCCTCCCTCAATTGCCCGCAGTCGTTTGGGCCACCCAATGGTCGGGCCAACTGATGGACGTCGAGTAAGGAAAAGGACGTCCAAACCGACGTGTGTCAGGGCTCCTGATACGTCTGACCCAACTCCTCGTCCGACCCCTGCTCCTAACATTCTGCCTGCAACACCGTCAGTTGCACCCCCTGTACCTCCCATCGGCGCCCCAAGACCCACTCCTCTACCAGTTCCCCTACCAGTCCCTAGTTCTGACCCGCCTCCTACCACGCCATTCCTACCCCCGGCGTCGGCACTTCCGGGATTCTGGTCGATGCGTGCCATATTACCTGGGTTCCTTGAACTGGTGCTGTGCTACCAAGACCGAGCATCTGAGGCTCCAGCGCAAGGGACCCCTATCCCCAGGGCAGGAACACTGCCTCATGTGGTTCCTTGGGTACCGGCCATCCCCATGGCGCCCTCAAAGCCAAACCTTCCCGCCAGTCTTCCCACCATCACAATTGGTGTTTCGGACAGACAAGATAAGTTCTGCCTGTCAGGCTCTAAGCCCGAAGAGACCCGGATGGGGTGGATTCACTACCACTCCTATGGGTGTAGGAAGGGACCATGGACCCTGGTACGGCATAGAAGGCGGCAGAAAGAAGAAGATAGATGACCAAGGTGTGGGTACTGTGGGTCACGGAGGCACGCTGGCCCCCCGATGCAACCCGTGAGTTGTCCAAAGTTGCAGTCTTTTCTGTGGACAACAGAGGGGGCTCCCAACCCAACTCCGGAGGGTGGACGACTCCCTCTTCAACCACCGGCATCAGGACCATAAGGGGCGAACCCCCCAGAGGATGGTAATAAGAATGGCCAGCAGGAATGGTTTGATGGGTACAATGGACACTGGGAATCTCAAGGCAGAATACCGCAAGTAGTGGGGATGGAAATGCACCACCCGGAGGTGGTACGGCAGGGGCTGGCCGAGATCCAGGGGACTCCGACCATGACAGCTCGGATAATGATGACAATGCAGATTCTCTGCCGGACTTGACCCTCTTCTTGGGTGCCTGCAAGGATGACTGCAGCAACGCGGAGAAACGGCGGTGGGATCGCCGGGTCAAGAGGCTGGCGAGAGCTCTGCTAGGTACTTGTTTTGCTTCGAGGCCTACACCAAGACGCTGGCAGAAGAAGCCGGAGAAGCTGAGTGGGATCCCTCCATTCAAGGGCAAAGTTACTGAACTCCCGAGCTTCTTGACCTTGGTAGAGGTCAAATTTGCATACTTTATGGATTGCAAGTTAACCGACATGGATAAGGTAAACTTGGTGATCTCCCTTCTTGAAGACTCTGCCCGGGCATGGTATTTGGGATTGCATGGGCAGATTAACAAGGAAGCCACCAAGTGCACAGCCGTCCCTGTGAAAGATAGCAACCCCTTACGGACATGGAAAGGGTTCCGAGAATGGCTGGCACGAAGTTTTGGGGCAGACCAGAGCGAGCGAGATCGATCCCTTCTCAGGTGGAGAGACCTTGTGATGAAGCCCCATCACCTTGATGAGTACCTGGATAAGATAACTGGTTATATGTATAAGCTTAGCTATGCAAATCCAGTACAGGTACGAGAGAGGGTTGGATCAGGCATCACACGAGAGGTTCGGGATTCCTGGGCACTTAAGGAGCCCCATCGGACCAACCTGAACGAGTATCCTGATCCTGTCCAGAAGGTCGGCCACACGCTGGAGGAGAACAACCGGTTCAGTAACCGCATCATCCACCCAGCCCACGGGTCTCAACCGGCTGATATGAAGGAGGATAGATCCTCGACAGTGGGCAGGTTCAAGAAGAAGGAAAAAGGTTTGGGCAGTCAGTACCGGAGGTCTGCCAAAACTACTAATTTCAACACAGGGAAACCGGCAAAGCCAGCGACTTGTGAGTATGGAATAGCGTATAAGGAAATCCCATCGACTCTGACGGAACGCCGGAGGAAGCACCCCCAGTGCACCAAGTGCAGTCAAACAGGTCACTTTTAGAGAAAGTGTACCGCAACAGCCCCAGTCGTTAGTTCATCCAAACAGGATTGTGGGTTGAAACGGTCAGACCTGGTAAGCGAGCCCACAGGAATGGACAAGCGACTAAAGAGCCTGGGAGCACCCCCTCCGGCTTCCTCGTTAAAGATACTTGAAGTCTGCCAGGCTTCACCTCAGATCATGGAGGTTGATACTGACAGCTGGGAATAGGTAAGAACCCATTCTGTTTATGGTGTAACCTTATTAACCCGCAGCCATAGACCTCTGAGGGATGGTTAGATATAAGCCACATAGGTGCCTTCAAGAATGGGTAAGTACCCTTCTACCGCATAAACGACCCTGATACTGACTACACCCAGGTGGTGTGGGCAGGTAGATGTTGCAGGCCGTGCGCGGTGGGCTTGGCTATGTCTCCTTTGTTGTGTTTCTGGTTATTTCCTTCGTTCTAGTTATACGTATTTCTTTCAGGATTTCCTTAGCTAGATGGGCAAGTCAGGGGACATTATTTCGGTTTAGGTAGCGGTAGGTCTTGCTAAAGGAGAAGCTCGACATTGGGGAAGCAAGGCTGCTGCACTCGGAACCGGTCCGACAGCCGACTTCTACCTACCTGGGGCAAAACTGTTATGTTTAGTAAAAGCAGAATTGGTTCCGGCTAGACTTGATCAAATAAACGGTGTGGTTTTCAACTTCACCGGAGGAGGGTTTAGTACCCGAAATCATGCTGGTGTCTTTGTAAACCCCCTAGTTATTGATAAAAGATGAATCCCTATCCCTTAATGTGTGCCGACCCGTTGTGGCCACTCTCGTGTCGAAAGGCAAGAGACTAAAAGGATTCACTATGACAGGATGACTGAGTCCCCCAGACATGTGAAGAGGCAGAAGCGTGATAACTTGCCTCGTCATACGAAGTCTATCCACCTGGGGGTCATTTTTTTTTCAGACTGGAGATAGGACCTAGACAGGTAAGGGCGGAAGCGCTCCTGCTACTCAATAGTGGAGCTACCAGGCCGGTGCTTAGTAGCCAATGGGTTAAGCAGATTCAGGCACCTTGTGTACAACAAAATGTACACGTGCTTATAAGCGACACGAGGGGCAATCACATTCCTGGGTCAGGGCTACACTTTACAAAGTCATTGGAGGTGTGGATAGGAGACCACCATAATGAGATGCGCTTTGAAGTCGCGGATATGCCCGACATGAAGGTGGTTGGGTACCTACCTATGTCTTGGTTAAAGGACCATAACCCTGACATAGGTTTGAAGACAGGATCACTAACCTGGCACTCAGATTTCTGCAAGGCTAACTGTCTGGCAGGGCAGGGGCGGTTGGCTTCTTGATCGATAAAGAGTTACTAGCCGAACACCCTAGTAATGTATACCTATTGGGAATTGTACAATTCTCCAATGAGGAAGGTGCAGACTTTACAGTTAAGCTACGCGCCGAGTATAAGGACTACGCGGATATCTTCAGGCAAGAACGGATTGAGGCGCTACCAAAACACTCGAAGTGTGACGATACGATCGAGTTACAACCCGAAACTCAACCTCCATTTGGGCCTATCTGTCCGTTATCAGAAAAGCAGCTGAGGGCACTCCGGGAATATCTCAATAATATGCCGCGAATGGGAAAGCTACAGCGATCCACTTCCTCGGCAGCAGCTCCTATCCTCTTCGTGCCAAACCCAGATGGTACTTTAAGGCTGGTAATAGATTACCGAGAGCTGAATAAAATCTGCATGAAGAGTAAGTATCCTCTACCATTGAGGCATGAACCGCGAGATAGGATAGAAAAAGCTGATATGTTCACCAAGTTGGACTTAAAGAACGGCTACTACCTGCTAAGAATGGCACAGGGTGAGGAATGGAAGATAGCCTTCCGGTTCAGATACGGACTGTATGAATACACAGTGATGCGGTTTGGGATGTGCACTACCACGGCAACTTTCCAAAGTATGATAAATGAGGTCTTTCGGCTTCTCATTGATGAAGGGATCATTGCATACATGGATGACATCGGGAGCTACTCCGCAACTATGGAAGAACAGGTCGCAATGGTGAGACGTATGATGGAGAAATTGCGGAAAGCTGCACATTGTGTAAGCATGACGAAGTCCAGTTTCCACCCACCAGAGGTTTAATTCCACAGATACAAGATCTATGATATGGGGATCTCTATGTGTAACGGGGGCACCCCTAGGAAGATGGATCCCAAGGTTGCGACCGCACCAAACAACTTCAAACTTATCGCCAAAAGTTCACACAGATGTAAGAGTAAAGTAGACGGTAAAACTTAATATCGTTAAGCCTGACGCTTCACTCAATTAAGGTCTCGAGAGGATTGATTGTTGGAGTAGGAGAGTTCTCGCATAGACTTTCAGGTAGTTTTATCTTATGCCAGAAACTCCCCCATCAGTTTACTCCAACTATTCGAGCACACCCTTCTCCGCTAAGGGCGGTCCGACACGTCTCCTGACACCCCCTTCGGGCATGTATGTGTCGACCCGCTCTAGTCGGCGTTCACCATATGTGCATATCGTTTCTGCGGCGCATTTCCATTCTGCCCGCCGGAGTGAAAACCTCTGCGCATCGGGGACTTGCCAGTGGCTAACTGTCAAGACCCCTTGCTGAACTAGACTATCTATGACACCCTTCCCATGCGCGTTGATTTCTTCTTGACGCCGGAAGCTACCGTGAGCGGTTTATCTATCTACTATTTACGAGTCTCGGGCTTCCGGTGTCTTCCGCAGGGTACGGTGGTCCAGGAGTGATCCAATGGGCGCTACCCACGACCACTACCTCGGATACACCTTACCTGCGGTAGGAATCATGCTTTTAGTGTCTCTGCACTTCCCTCTCAGAGCCTATGGCGTTGGGGACATCCTTGGGCGTGGTAGGTGCAAAACGTTCCCAGTCGTCCCGGCACCACCCGGGACTACCTTCGGGACCCCCACGGTTAACTCCCGTTAACTCCGTCAGTTTTGGTCCGTTTTACTCCGAACAACTTGGAGGAGGTACTCCACCTTCCACCCTATGCCCCCTTATATATCCTGCGAACAGCTTACGGTCGACCGGACGGCAGCAATGTATACGGTGTTGCAAGCGGGTCTCCAAAGATCCTCCTTTGCTAGACTGCACACAACTACGCAACCGTTTGCCCATGACGTCCGGGCCTCAAGGCGGGGCCGGAGGGGCATGATAGGAATAATGTCTTCAATTTACAGCTTCTTCGTAGCTGCGTAGCTCGCCCAATAGCATCTCCCGGAACCCCAGATTCCAGTATTATGCATGGCTTCGTGTGACAAACATTCCAGTCATTTTTCCCAAACTCCCTGAGGGACTTCGTATTGGCAGGTAGGGTAACTCAGGTCCTTGAACAGGGTAATCCAAGCCTCAAGGCAGGGTAACCCTGTTCTGAGGGTAGGGTAATCTTGTCCGGTGGACAAGTGGATTTTCTCCTGTTACCCTATCTATCCCACTTCCGGGGATAGACACACTCGGCCTTTCTCTAGTTACCCAGCCTAGCTGTGTATTGGCCCTTCATAGGTCCCTAAGTACGCTGACACCAACCTTGGGCGTAGCCATGTACCTAAATACTTGTGTCCACTAAGTCTGCTCATCTCGGAGCCCGGGCCATCGGGTCTCCGTAGGTCAAGTACTCACTTGCCTGCCGGTTCCTACCAGTTCGCCTCCGGGCTACCTGTATGGGTGTAGGTTCCGGCTGCCATAGCTCACGTATGCTGGGTCGTTACATCACTCCCCTCTTCTCTACGGTCCGTCCCGGACCGTTTAGCGTCGTCTTTTGTTTCCACGACTCGATTCCCCCAAGACCCGATGGTCCCTGGGCTTGGACGGATATCTTTGGTGGAAATCTAGCATGGCCTGTAAGCCTGTCCCTTCTAGCATCTCATAGGGCTCCCATGAGTTCTCCTCAGCTCCATAGCCTTCCCATGAAACCAGGTACTGGACAAAGCGCGACGGAAACTTCGCCTTTGTTCCACCATACCAGCGACTGTCCACAACAGCTTCGATGACGTAACTGGGCTCATTGTCCACGAGCTCTGGGGTAGGGATCTCCTTGATCCTACCCGATTCCGGATCCTCGCGATAGGGTTCCAGCAGCGTGACATTGAAAACCGGGTGGATGCTCCATCGGGTGGGCAATTGGAGTTCGTATGCTCGGGTACCCACCCGACGTTTGACCACGAAAGGGCCAAACATCCGGTGGTCCAGCTTCTCCATGGGACGCTTGGTGCGGATGTTCTTCCGGTTCAACATCACGCGGTCCGCTTTCTTAGCCCGCCCAGCAGCCACATCTTCCAAGGTAACATAGTCCGGGGATGGCAGCCGTTTCTGGTCATGCCATTTCCGCTGCCTTTCCTGTGCCCGTTGAATCGTTTCTCGAATCTGTTGCCAGGTTCCTTCCCATTCCTTAACCAAGAGTTCACTACTTGGGTGTATCCCTTGGTTGTCAGACACAACACCCGACCAGTTTGTCCGTGGGTTGAACCCATAATTGATCTCAAATGGTGACAACCTGGTGGATTCTGATGTTGAGGTGTTATACGCATACTCCGCAAGGGGTAGCAGCGAAACCCAGTCATCCTGTTGATAGGAACAGTAACTACGCAAGTACTGCTCCAGTGTCTGATTAACCCTCTCGGTTTGCCCATCAGTCTCTGGGTGGAATGCAGTCGAAACGTTTAGTTTCACTTGCAGCAAGTGCATCAGACTCATCCAGAACTTGGATGTGAATCGGCTATCTCGGTCGGAGATGATTGACTCTGGCAGTCCATGAAGGCGCCAAACCTCCTTCAGGAATATCAAGGCAAGCTCCTTGATAGGTACCTCAGTGGTCAGGGGTATGAAATGGGCCATTTTCGAAAATCTGTCTACTATGACCCAGATCTTGGTATACCCTTCGGACTCTGGCAGCGCGACAATGAAATCCATTGAAATTGCTGTCCAAGGCCGCATAGGAACATCGATAGGTTCCAGCAGCCCGAACTTCTTGTGCCTGATGGATTTATTTCTTTGGCATGCATCACATGTCCGCACATAGTCAGTGATGTGCTCATCCATCTTAGGCCAGTAGAAGTTAGCCCTCACCCTGCCAATGGTCTTGTAAGTCCCGAAGTGTCCCGCGATTCGGGAGTCATGTTCTGCCTTCATGATTGTCTGCTTCAGATTCTGACCCTTGGGAACATACCACCTGTTCTTGTACAGGAGTAAGCCCTTTTCCGTCGTGAAATGTCAGTCGACCTCTTTGTCACCTGCAGCTGTTGCCTTCAGGATCCTTAAGTACTCCTGGTCTTCGGTTATCGCTACCCGCAACTGATCCAAAAAGGAAGACTTGAGCCGAAATCCCTGGCACACTTGCAACACCTGTGGTCGCAAGATGTCCCGTTCCTGGCTCCCGACCCATTGTCCGGGGCGAAAAAACGACTGTGGCGGAAAATCACTCCCCCCTTCAGGGCGGTAGTCCCTACGCCGCGACAAAGCATCCGCCTTCTCATTCAACCGTCCTTCTCGGTAAACCACCTTGAAGTTAAATGGTTGCAGGAATTCAGCCCAGCGGTGCTGCCTTTGGTTAAGGACCTTGGTACTATTAAAGTACTCCAAGTTCTTATGATCCGTATAGATCACCAATTGGTCCGTTACTGAGCGCAGCAGATGATCCCATTCCTTGAATGCCGCCACGATGGCAGTCATTTCCTTATCATGGACATCATAATTGATCTCTGCTGGGTGAAACTTCCTACTATGGTAGGCCACCGGATGCCATCTCTCATCCTCACATAACTGGGAGAGAACGGCTCCTAATGCAAAGTCACTAGCGTCGGTTTCTAGCCGTGTTGGCCGTTCAGGGTCAAAATGTGCTAGGATAGGTTTGGACGTGAACGCTTCCTTTAAATGATTGAAGGCCTGCTCACATGCAGGTGTCCATTCCCATCGGACATCCTTCTTTGTCAAGTCCGTGAGGGGTTTCGCTATCTTGCTGAACCCTTCTATGAACCGACGATAGAAGTTGGCAAAGCCCATAAAGCTTTGAACGTCGACGACGCATGTCGGAGGTGCCCAGTCTTTGATTGTCTGCACCTTTTCCGACAACATAGAGATCCCCATATCGGAGATCCTATATCCGAGGAATTCAACCTCCCGTTGGTGGAAACTGGACTTCTTCATACTTACACATAGTCTAGCTTTCCGCAATTTCTCCATTACACGCCTTACCATCGCGACGTGCTCTTCCATAGTTTCGGAGTAGATCAGGATGTCATCCATATACGCGATGACTCCTTCATCCATGAGATCTCGAAAGACCTCATTTATCATGCTCTGGAAAGTTGCCGGGGCATTACATAACCCAAACGGCATGACCGTGTATTCATACAGTCCATATCTGCACCGGAAGGCCGTCTTCCATTCCTCACCTTCTGCCATCCTCAGAAGATAGTAGCCGTTTTTCAAGTCCAACTTAGTGAACACAACGGCTTTTCCTAACCTATCTCGCAGTTCATTCATCAGCGGTAGAGGGTACTTGCTCTTCACCGTGATTTTGTTCAGCCCTCGGTAATCTATTACCAGTCTTAATGTACCATCTGGTTTTGGCACAAAGAGGATAGGGGCTGCTGCTGAGGAACTGGATCGCCGTAGCTTCCCCGTTCGCAGCATGTCATTGAGATATTCCCGGAGTGCCTTAAGCTCCTTTTCCGATAACGGATAGATAGGCCCAAACGGAGGTTGAGTCCCGGGTAGCAACTCGATCGTATGGTCATACTTTGAGTGCTCCGGCAATGCCTCAATCCGTTCTTGACTGAAGATGTCCCCGTAGTCCTTATACTCAGGGAGTAGCTTGACGGTAATGTCAGCACCTTCCTCATCGGAGAATTGTACAATTCCCAATAGGTACACATTACTAGGGTCTTCAGCTAGCAACTCTTCATCGGTCATGAACACTAACCGCCCCTGCTCTGCCAGGCAATTAGCCTTGCAGAAATCTGAGCGCCAGGTTAGTGATCCTGTCTTCCAATCTATGTCGGGATTATGGTCCTTCAACCAAGACATAGGTAGGTACCCGTCCACCTTGGTGTCGGGCATGTCCGCGACTTCAAACCGCATTTCGTTATGGTGGTCGCCTATTCTCATGTCCAATGATTTGGTATAGTGCAGACCTGACCCCGGAATGTGATTACCGCTTGCGTCGCTTATCGGCACATGTACCTTTCGTCGTACACATGGTGCCTGCGTTTGTTTAACCCATCGGCTACTAAGCACTGGCCCAGTAGCTCCACTGTCGAGTAGCAGGAGCGCCTCAGCGCTTACCTGTCTAGCTCCAATCTTCCAGTCTAGCCTTACCCTCAGGTGGATAGACTTGGTATGGCGAGGCAAGTTATCACGCTTCTGCCTCTTCACTTGTCTTAGGGACTTAGTCATCTTGGCTTACTAATTCTGATCTCTTGCCTTTCGACACAAGAGCGGCCACAACGGGTCGGTAAACGTTAAGGGATTGGGAATCGTTTTATCAATAGCTAGGGTGTTTACTATCACGCCAGCATGATTTCGGGTACTAAACCCTCCTCAGGTAAACTTGATCATAGTATCATTTATTCAATCAAGTCCAGCCTGAACTAATCCCGCTTGTACTAAACATAACAAATTTTCCCGAGGTGGGTAGAAGTCCGCTGTTGGACCGGTTCCAAGCGAAGCAACCTTGCTTCCCCAATGTCGAGCGTCTCCGCGAGCGAGATCTCTCCCAGCCTCAACCGAAAATAATATCCTATGACTTGTCCGTCCCAGTAAAGAAATCCTGAAAGAAATACAAATAACTAGAACAAAGGAAATAACCTGAAAACCCACAAAGGAGAGATCACCCTGTCCACCGCACACGGCCTTCAACATCTATCTGCCCACACCACCTGGGTGTAGTCAGCATCAGGGTCGTTCATGCAGTAGAGGGGTACTTACCCATCCCAGAAGCCACTTCCGGGGCTCCTTTTCATCCATCCCGCAGGGGTCTATGGATACAGGTTATTAAGGTTATACCTTTCGCAGAATGGGGTCTTACCTATTCTGAGCCGTCAGTATCAACCTCCATAATCTGAGGTGATGCCTGTCGGACTTCAAGTATCTTTGACGAGGTAGCCGGAGGTGGCGCTTCAATGCGCTTTAGTCGCTTGTCCGTACCTGAGGGCTCGCTTACCGGGGCTGACCGTTTCAACCCACGAGCCTGTTTGGACGAACTAACGACTGGGGACGTCGCGGTGCACTTTCTCCAAAAGTGACCCGTTTGTCCACACTTGGTGCACTGGTTGTGCTTTCTCCGACGTTCGGTCAAAGTCGACGGGATTTCCTTATGCGCCAGGGCATACTCAGAAGTCCCCGGCTTTGCCTGTTTCCCCGCATTGAAATTAGTAGGTTTGGCAGACCGCTGGTTCTGTCTGCCCGAACCTTTATCCTTCTTTTTAAACCTTCCGGAAGTTGAGGACCTATCCTCCTTCTTGTCCGTTGGTTGAGACCGTTGGACAGGGTGGATAACTCGGTTGCTGAACCGGGTGTTGTCTTCCAGTGTGTGTCCAACCTTCCGAAGAAGATCAAGGTAGTCGTTCAAGTCGGTGGGATGGGGCTCCTTCAGTGCCCACGCGTTCCTCACTTCTTGAGTAATGCCCGACCGTACCTTATCTCGTACCTGCACAGGGTCTGTATAGCTAAGCTTATACATATAGTCAATTATCTTGTCCAGGTACTCATCGATGTGATGTGGCTTCATCACTAGGTCTCGCCACTCAAGGAGGGATCGGTCTCGTTCCGCTTGGTCACCGCCGAAACTCCGTTCAAGCCGTTCCCGGAATCCTTTCCACGTTCTTAACGGGTTACTGTTATTAACTGGAACTCCGGTACGCTTGGCTGCCTCCTTATTGATGTGGGAGTGCAGCCCAAGATACCATGTTCGGGCAGTATCTTCTAGAAGGGGGATCACCAGGTTTACCTTGTCCATATCGGTCAACCTGCACCCAGCAAAGTACTCGAACTTAACCTCTACCAGCGTCAAGAAGCTGGCGAGTTCGGTGACCTTTCCCTTAAACGCCGGAATGCCGCTCAGCTTTTCCGGCTTCTTCTGCCGTTGTCTAGATGATGGTCGTGCAGCCGCCCTGGTCCGTAGTTCCCTTGACAGCTTCTTAGCACGGCGGTCCCACCGTCGTTTCTTCTCGTCGCTCCAGTCATCCTTGCGAGCGCCGAGAAAAGGGGTCAAGTCGGGGAGAGAATCGGCATCATCATCATCCGAGCTATCATGGTCAGAGTCCCCAGGATCTCCACCTGCTCCCGTAGTACCACCGACAGGTGGTCCATTTCCACCTCCACTACCCCCGGTATTTCCACCTGGGGTCTCGCGGGGTCTATCATACCCATCAAACCTTTCCTCCTGGCCATCCTGATTCCCATCCTCGGGGGGGTTAGCCCCTGATGGTACTGATGCCGGTGGTGGAACAGGTCGTTGCCCACTCTCAGGAGTTGGGTTCGGAGCCGCCTGAGTCATCGCCAGAAACGACTGAAGCTCTGGACAACTCAAAGGTTGCATTGGGGGCCCCGCGTGTCTCCATGACCCACAGTACCCACATGTTGGTCGTCCGTCTCCCTCCTTCTGTCTTCTTCGGTGCCTTACCGGGGTCCGTGGTCCCTTCCTGCACCCGTACGTGTGGTAATGAATCCACCCCATACGGGTTTCTTCCGATTTGCAGCCCGACAGACAGTACTCGTCTTGGCTGTCCGACTCACCACTAGTGATCGTGGGGAGGATGGAGGGAAGAGTTGGTTTTGAGGGGGCAGAAGGAATCACGGGTGCCCAAGGAACGGAACGAGCGGGTGTCCCAGGTCCGGGGATCGGAGTCCCTCGTGATGGAGCCATGGGTGCTCGCTCTTCCTGGCGCCTGACCTGTTCAAAGAATCCAGGTGAAGCCGCACGCAGCGGTCGGTACCCTGGGGTAGCCGATACTGTTGGCGGGAAAGCTGCGACAGGGAAGGTATCAGGAGGGGGCAATGAAACTGGTAAAGGTGTGGGTCTTGGGGCAGCAATAGGAGGTACGGGAGTTGCAACCGACGGTGTTGCAGGGGGGTTAATGGGAGCGGGGGTCGGCCGAGGAGTAGGGTCAGGTGTATCTGGTGCTGTGATACCCTTTGGCTTGGACGTCCTTTTCTTAACCCGACGCCCATCGGTTGGTCCAATCGCCGGACTTCCTGAACGACTGCGGGCGATCGAGGAGGGGACAGACAGCGAGCCTGTTGATGCTCTTGTGAAGGACGAGGTATAACTGTATCCTTCCCCCTTGAGGCTTTCCAACATCCGTATGCCCACGGGGCTTAGGTACGCCCTCCACTGTTCATCCCGGGCTCTCATAGCCAGTTCCATCCCGAAGTTCTCCAGCTTCGTGTGGACAAGTGGGAGTGGGGGCGCCGCCTCTATCATCAGTACGTCATTCTCAGCATCAATACTATAACCTCCCGCGAAGGCCCTTTCCAGCGCTGCCATACGATCCTTCAATGCCTTCTGGTCTCTTAACATTCGCAGGTATGCCTCCTGCTGTACCTTCATCCATTCCACCGCTGCCGTAGTAATCTGTTTACGGAACACCTGCTGCTGCTGGGCATTCCAGTTCTTCAGTTCCCGCTTCGCATCCTCAATCGACTTGGATACCTCCCGGACGATGTAAGGTTCGACGAACTCGCGGGAGAACTCGCTAAAGGGTACTCCTTGCGGTGGAGGAGGGAGCATGTTGTGGACGAGGGCGGCGTCTTGGAAGAACGAAAGCGCCGCAGCGCGAGGGTCTGTAATCATAAGATCAACACATTCATCAGGTAGTTGAATAGGGGCGGCCTCCAGGAGCAATTGGTGACCGTCCCATTCAATACCGCGGACGTCCGCGAACACCGAAGCACGAAATGTGTTGGCGGAGTTCTCGTCAAGGTCAAGGTCTGAATCCGAGTTGGATTCCATTCTAGGTCGACGTTCGATACTAGCCATTGCGCTTTCCACCCTGGGCTACTTGTTCGAGACAAGGTTACCAGTATTCACGCAAGGTCAGTGCCGAAGGTCGAAAAACAATTAATCAGGAGAGGAGTTAAGCGAGGAGCTCGCTTAACGATATACTGTAACGGGGGCACCCCTAGGAAGATGGATCCCAAGGTTGCGACCGCACCAAACAACTTCAAACTTATCGCCAAAAGTTCACACAGATGTAAGAGTAAAGTAGACGGTAAAACTTAATATCGTTAAGCCTGACGCTTCACTCAATTAAGGTCTCGAGAGGATTGATTGTTGGAGTAGGAGAGTTCTCGCATAGACTTTCAGGTAGTTTTATCTTATGCCAGAAACTCCCCCATCAGTTTACTCCAACTATTCGAGCACACCCTTCTCCGCTAAGGGCGGTCCGACACGTCTCCTGACACCCCCTTCGGGCATGTATGTGTCGACCCGCTCTAGTCGGCGTTCACCATATGTGCATATCGTTTCTGCGGCGCATTTCCATTCTGCCCGCCGGAGTGAAAACCTCTGCGCATCGGGGACTTGCCAGTGGCTAACTGTCAAGACCCCTTGCTGAACTAGACTATCTATGACACCCTTCCCATGCGCGTTGATTTCTTCTTGACGCCGGAAGCTACCGTGAGCGGTTTATCTATCTACTATTTACGAGTCTCGGGCTTCCGGTGTCTTCCGCAGGGTACGGTGGTCCAGGAGTGATCCAATGGGCGCTACCCACGACCACTACCTCGGATACACCTTACCTGCGGTAGGAATCATGCTTTTAGTGTCTCTGCACTTCCCTCTCAGAGCCTATGGCGTTGGGGACATCCTTGGGCGTGGTAGGTGCAAAACGTTCCCAGTCGTCCCGGCACCACCCGGGACTACCTTCGGGACCCCCACGGTTAACTCCCGTTAACTCCGTCAGTTTTGGTCCGTTTTACTCCGAACAACTTGGAGGAGGTACTCCACCTTCCACCCTATGCCCCCTTATATATCCTGCGAACAGCTTACGGTCGACCGGACGGCAGCAACGTATATGGTGTTGCAAGCGGGTCTGCAAAGATCCTCCTTTGCTAGACTGCACACAACTACGCAACCGTTTGCCCATGACGTCCGGGCCTCAAGGCGGGGCCGGAGGGGCATGATAGGAATAATGTCTTCAATTTACAGCTTCTTCGTAGCTGCGTAGCTCGCCCAATAGCATCTCCCGGAACCCCAGATTCCAGTATTATGCATGGTTTCGTGTGACAAACATTCCAGTCATTTTTCCCAAACTCCCCGAGGGACTTCGTATTGGCAGGTAGGGTAACTCAGGCCCTTGAACAGGGTAATCCAAGCCTCAAGGCAGGGTAACCCTGTTCTGAGGGTAGGGTAATCTTGTCCGGTGGACAAGTGGATTTTCTCCTGTTACCCTATCTATCCCACTTCCGGGGATAGACACACTCGGCCTTTCTCTAGTTACCCAGCCTAGCTGTGTATTGGCCCTTCATAGGTCCCTAAGTACGCTGACACCAACCTTGGGCGTAGCCATGTACCTAAATACTTGTGTCCACTAAGTCTGCTCATCTCGGAGCCCGGGCCATCGGGTCTCCGTAGGTCAAGTACTCACTTGCCTGCTGGTTCCTACCAGTTCGCCTCCGAGCTACCTGTATGGGTGTAGGTTCCGGCTACCATAGCTCACGTATGCTGGGTCGTTACACCGTCACTGGAGATAGACGCTTCTGACCTTTCTCCAGTTACCAAGCTTAGCTGAGTAACTACCCCTTCCCAGCTCCCTATCGGGGTGTTTCGCATACCACGATTTGATTTTGAAATCAGGTCTTAGCAATTCCAATATAAATTATTACAAATATTAAACCTAATCCTGCCTTGTTCTACCTGTTATAATTTGAGTTCAAATTGCCCAGACCTGATTTCAAAATCAACTCGTGGTATGCCAAACACCCCCCAAGTATGCTGACACTGCTCCTGGGTGTATCGAGGTACCTAAGTCCCTGGCCAGCTAATTCTGTTCATCTCGGCACCCGGGCCATCAGGTCTTTGTAGGTCAAGTCCTTACTTGCCTACCGCTTCTTACCAGTCCACCTCCTGGCTACCTGCATGAGTGTAGGTTCCCACTGCCATACCTTATGTATGCTGCTTTATTACACTGCCTGATATACTTCTATATTCCCAGGATATGGACCCATACTGCTCGGATGTCAGCAACCTTATGCACACTATATACAAATCAGCAATGAAGGTCAAACCTATAAAATGCAAGTTCTACAATCAAGAAGTAGAGTATTTCAGCTTTATCATTAATGAAGAAGCAGTACAAATAGATCTAGTCAACATACAAGCAAGATGATAACTGAAAGCACTAAAGATGAAGAGAGATATTCCATGCTTTATAGGATTCTGCAACTTCTAGCACCTTTTGATCAAAGAATTTAGCTGAACAACACAGCCAATATACTATCTTCTCTAAAAGAATATCAAATAGCAGTACTGCCTTGAACCAGACAAGATCTTCAATGACCTGCGAACTCGGATAACAACTTTACCAATACTGCTACATTTCAACCCCAGGAAGGAGACAATAATCGAAACAGATGCCTCCCAGTATGTCCACTCAGGAGTCCTGTTTCAATAAGGCGAGAATGGTAAATGGAAACAGGTAGCCTTCTGGTCCAAACTGATGTCATCTACTAAGTACAACTATATTGTGCATAATAAAGAACTGCTTACAATAGTTTAGATTCTTAAAGAGTGGAGATGTTATGTTCCATACACCAACCACCAAATCAAAATCCTAATAGACCACAAACACTAGGTATTATTTATGATAACAAATAAGCAAAATTACTAACAAATATACCAAATAGAAAAGTTGAAGATGTATGACTTCAAGATTGAGTACAGGTTGAGAAAGAAGAGAGGAAAACTAGATGCACTGACATGAAGTGCAGGCAACTGAGCACGAAACTATAAGGATGAAAGAATTACTAAAAAGCAACAGACTCTGTTGCTGAAAGACAAATATTACAAAGCAAGGAAAATGGTAGAAATCCAGGGTAATGCAAGTGAAACTTCAAGAATATAACTCAATAAGATGAAAGAATATGAAAAATCAGAGAAGTATTGGAGTAAGAAGAAAAAGAAATAAAGAATGTAGTCTTAGTACCATGCTAATAGGAAAAGGACAACCTCCGGTATAACAGAAAAATATAAATACCAGATAATAAGAAACTCCAAACTAAACTAATCTGAAGAACTCATAATCTACCAGTAGCTGGAGATAGAGAAACAGCCAAAACTACTGATCTGGTCAATTACAAATACTACTAGCTAGAAGTGAGAGAAACTATTAAACCATGTGAGAACATTTATATCTAAGTTACTTGCACTTGTGATAGTGGAGGAGATGGAGTGAACAAGATATATCTTGGAGACTTATAGATTAATTCAAGCTTGCATGATCTATCTAACCGAAGAGAAAATATACACTCATTTATACCCTTTTGTGGTTACACAAATGCTGTCCCATATCACCGAAATCTATACAACCTGGTACAATTCTCTAGCATAATGATAGGTTATGTGATTGGGACACATGACTGTCAAAATCACACCACCGAACAGGAATAGGATAATGTAATTTTGAACACTTCCCTTGCGGTTATATTCCCATTCTATTAGAAAATCCTTTAAACAACACCCAAACCAATCCCTTTGTATATAGGTTGGCTAAACTGTCCTCTGTTCCAAGCACAATCACATCTATTGTCCCCACTTCCCATAACTCTCTGATGTACTGGTACTGGATATTGTTATACTTTGTCCGATCAAAAACACTGGCATTCTCAGTAAGCTTGATGGCTGTGATATTGTTGCAATACAGGATTCCTATAGTCCAGATACCCATAAGGGACATTGCTTGGTTCAGGCAGAAACCTTGTTGAGCAGTGAATGTGAGTATGATGTATTGAGTTTCCATTGTAGATATTGCTACAGTTTTTTGTTCCTTTGATCACCATATTCTAGTGGTCTTGTAAACTTGAACAATCAGACAAGCAAGCAATTTTTTGTTTTTGAGATTTCAGGGGAATAAAGTATTGCTAAAGATCTTCCATGGCTGTTGCTCATTGTCCAGATTGTATAATAATCCTGTAGTCTTTGTCCATTTTGGCTACCAAAGTACGCTTTAAGTGGCTTGGGGATATGTGGTGGTAGTTTTTGAGGAAAACTAGAGGAGAAAAGGGAGTAGGATGTGTAATGACCCAGCATACAGGAGCTACGGTAGCATGAATCTACACACATACAGACAGCCGTAGGGTGGACTAGTAAGAACCAGCGGGGAAGTAAATACTTAACAGATGGAGACTCAATATCCCAGGATCCAACATGAACAGGAATAGTTGGCACAATACTTAAGTACTTGGCTATATCCCAGAGTGAAGTCAGCGTAGTTAGGGACCTCAGAATGGGCAGTTACTCTGCTAGGCTAGGTAACTAGAGAAAGGTAAAAAGTGACTATCACTAGGCAACAAGTGTAACAACCGAGCATACATGAGCTATGATAGCCTGAACCTACACACGTACAGGCAGCCATAGGGCTGACTGGTAGGAACCGGGAGGCAAGTAAGCACTTGACCCATAGAGACCCAATAGCCTGGGCACCGACATGAACAGAAATGGCGAGCAAGGTACCTAGGTACTGGGCTGCATCCGGCAGGGATGTCAGTGTACTTAGGGAGCTCTGAAGGGACAGTTACTCTGCTAGGCCTGGTAACTGGAGAAAGGTTACAAGTATCTATCTGCGGTGACGGAGTTGTATCAGGGGCACCCGCAGGAAGATGGATCCCAAGGTTGCCACTGCACCTAACAACTTCAAACTTATCGCTAAAAGTTCACGCAGATGTAAGAGTAAAGTAAACGGTAAAACTTAATATCAATAAGCCTGGTGCTTCACTCAATTAGGGTCTCAAGGGGATTTATTATTGGGGTGGGAGAGTTCTCGCATAAACATTCCAGTAGTTTTATGTTATGCCAGAAATTCCTCCATCACTTTAATCCCACTATTCAAGATCACCCTTGTCCGCTAATGGTGGTGTGACATGTCTCCTAGCACACCCTTACCGCATGCATGTCTCGATACACTCTGGTCAGCATTCAACTTATATGCTTATCATTTCTTCGACAGGTTTGCATTTTGCCTGCCGGAGTGAGGACTTCTTCCCATCAGTATCTTGGCCATGGCTCACAGTCAATACACTTGATGAACAGGACTATCTATGAAACCCTTCGCATATGCATTGATCGCTACTTGACCCCAGAAGCTACTGTGAGCAGTTTATCTATCTACCATTTACGATTCTGCGGCTTCTGATGTCTGCTGTAGGAATACGGGGGTCCAGGGTTGATCCAGCAGGTGCTACCCATGACCATTACCTCAGATCCACCTTACCTGGGGTAGGCATCATGCTTTTAGTGTCTCAGCACTCCCCTTACAGAGCCTATGGCATTGGGGACAGATTTGGGTTTGGTAGGTGTAAAACTCTCCTGATCACAGTGGCACCACCCAGAACTACCTTCAGGACCCCGGTGGTTAGCACCCATTAACTCCGCCAGTCATGGTGTAACGACCCAGGGTACATGAGCTATCCCAAACAGAACCTATACCCATACAGGTAGCCTGGAGGAGAACTGGTAGGAACCGGCAGGCAAGTAAGCACTTGACCTACGAAGACCCGATGGCCCGGGCTCTGACAATGAACAGAATTGGCTGGTCAGGGACTTTGGTACCTGGATACACCCAGGAGCGGTGTCAGCGTACTTAGGGACTTCTGAAGGGGCAGTTGCTCAACTGGGCCAGGTAACTGGGGACAGGTCAGAAAGGTCTATGGCCGGCGGCGGGATAGACAGTGTAACGTGTTCGGGCAAGGCCCTAGTCACGTAGTGGTACGATAGGAGCAGATAGCTTCGTGATCAACATGAAGCGAGCGCTGCTTGCTAAGGGAGGCTTCAAACCGGGTGTAATAGGAGATCAAAGACGTAACCATTCAACCAAGTATATTTAAGAATACTGTCTGTCGAAGTCTGCTGTTTCCATGGCGGGAATCAGCGGTTCTTTAAATACAGCATATCGCTTATCTCCAGTATGAGCAATATTGCGAAACATTGTGTGTATCAAGCGATAGCACAAGAAACAATACAAGTATCAAACGATACTGTAAAACCGAAGATAAAACAATATGTGTATCAAGCGATAGCATATGAAACAATACAAGTATCAACCGATACTGTAAAACCAAACATAAAACAATATGTGTATCAAGCGATAGCACGCGAAATAATACAAGTATCAACCGATACTGTAAAACCAAACATAAAACAAGGTGTATATCAACCGATAGCACACAGAACAATACAAGTATCAACCTATACTGTGAAACCAAACATAAAACCCTAGTAACCCGTACCGGTTACATTCCCAAAATAAAATAACAATTTCACCAAAACAAAACAATATAAGGAAATCCTAATAGCCTGTGGTTCCGCTAGTCTCCGGAAAGGACCCATCCTCATCGTCATCGCTATTGTGCAGCAGTCCCAACTCATCCTGCAATATCTACTCTGCACTTTCCAACCATCTCTCCCAGCACTCCCTACATGGCGCCCCGTGCACAAAACAACCTAACTCCCACTAGTGTGGCAGGTCCATGAAGTTCCGTACTATCCGGTCCTCCCGTTTCTCCGTCTCGACATCGCTTCGTCCGCAATCCTCGCAGTGATCGATGTAGAAAATCCTCCAGTATGCGTCTTCTGGAATGATTTCTCGGTAAAGTAGGTACCCCATAATGAGGTCTCGTCCCTTGATGCTGACTTCTACGTAGGTCGACATTTTGGTTTTTCTTTCTCGCGTAAGGGTAAGTTTGTAATATGGTGAAGAATTTTGCAAGGTTTGGAGGTTAGGTAGTGTGGTCTGTTTTCTTCGATGGTTTAGGGGCTGGTGGGTGGTATTTATGTTTCGGTGGTGACCTTACTTAGGTGTTGGCCTCGCTTAGGTAATGGCCTCGCTTAGGTCCTCATGGGGAGGGGGTTGCTGCTTGATTTCGGTTTCTTCTGTCTCCATGCAACCATCATATTTTTCTCTGCTCAGGTAGCACCCACTACCGAAGCGGAAAACATCTGACACTGATTCTCCCCACATTCATCCCGTTGATTCCATTGTTATTGCTAAGCATTTGTTGCAGATGTGTATGAATAGTCGCTGTGTAAGGTATCATCTAGGGATAATATCACGGTTCACCAACAGTCCCATTAGCTGAGGGCGTGGTCTCCAAGGTACTTGCTTATAGTTTGACATCGTAAGGCTGTTGGATGGAGTGTTCTTTCCTTTCGCTATTGCCAGTACTCCGGCTCGGCCAGTTGGGCTAGGTATGCCGCTTCATCTTCCATTACCCGATTCTCATCTTCGCTGCTTTCAAAATCGGTTTCGAAGTGGGCTGAACAGAATTTGTCCTGTATCCCTTGGTCTGTGTCTGGGCGCAGGGGTTGGATTTCTGGTAGTGTTGGGCTCCACGCCACCATCACATGGTTTATCGTGGGGGGTAGCTCGTCCTCCGATTTGTTGTCTTCCCACCATTGATTATGCGCTTCAATCGCATTTTCCAATCCCTCCAGGGGTTCCCAGCTATTTTCTGATTCCAGGTACCCCACCCATTTCACTTGGAATTGGTCGCGGTCATATCGCCTTCTTTGGTCTCGTATGGTTTCCACTTCCACTTCCGGTTTCTCGCTTAGCATGATTGGGGGTGCTTTTGCAGGGCTCCTGGCAGGGAAGGAGACATCATCATTCGGGCTGTATTTTTTCACGGTAGAAGCATGAAATGTCTCTTGTCGGTTTCTCTACATTCTGCCCTTCATTTCCACCGCCTGGTTTTGTGTATGCGCATTGAATCCGATTATCTTGAATGGTCCACGCCAGCGCAGTTGCAATTCCTTGCTACGTCCTGGGTCTATTGCGAATAAACTTCCGTATACCAGTAACAAATTGCCCTTTCCTATCGGTGTGTAACGGCCCAATGTACATGAGCTATGGCAGGCGGAACCTATACCCATACAGGTAGCCAGGAGGCGAACTGGTAGAAGCCGGCAGGCAAGTAAGTACTTG
>PYWC01000015.1:2361662-2376688 GCA_003182015.1 Tuber magnatum | reverse complement strand
TCACTAGAGATGTTGGGTAGCCATGGGGTATAAATATTTTGTTGCGTAGCAGTTCCCAGGTTGCTATTGCTGTTACTTGCTTCATTGTGGGTATAAGCCACGTGAATCCCGAAAACCTATCGATCACAACCAGAATCGTCTCATATCCTCATGAGTTGTGGAAGGGTCCTGCAAAATCAATGGCTATTGATTCGAAGATTTCTGCTGGCAGGGTAATTGTTTGAGCCTTTCCCTCTGGCAATTTTGTAGGCTTCTTATTCACCTGGCATGTGTGGCACTGGGCTACATACGCTCTAAAATCTTTCCGCATTTCAGGCCAAAATAGGTATTCTGTTGCATACCGTAAGTTTTGTTCAGCATTGCGGTGGCCTTTGTTGGGGATTTGGCTAATGACAAATTCTCTTAACGTCGTATTTCCGTATGCGGGGCCTTTCGGAATATACAAGCAGTCTTCCCCGTATCTGGTTCTTGCGTATAGCATTCCATTTGCAACCTTGTAAGAGGACAAGTCTCCTGTGGAGTCCATATTCGCGTTTACCTTCTTCCAAATTGGTTCTTTTCGGTATGCTGCTCCCATGTCTGCTCGGAACGTTCTGATCATTTCATTGACTGCCTGTAAGGTATCGGGTTCATCTTCTATATCGCTTCCTGTGGTTGTATCAGGTAGTTCGTCCTCCGCGTCGTCTTCTAAGACATTGTAAAGTGCGCGCCGGTATCCCGTCTTTGTCGGGGGTATTACAGAGATTATTGTCTCATTAGAAAGGCTTTCTAGCCGTTCCGCTCGTCTAATCGGTGTTGGACTATCAGGTCCTGGCATTCGGAATGCCGCTATTGTCTCGGTTGTGAGGTTTTCTATTGGTTCTGGCTCCGGCATCTGGAATGCTGGGGCTTCCGGGTTTAGCAATGCCGGAATGGCCTAAGACCTAGGCGTTGGCTGGGCCAGGGTAGACGGTCCTTCTCCCGCACTTATTGGCCTTCCGCCCATGGTTTGTTGCCATTCCCAGTCATTGATTTCGGGAGACTCCCTAGGGCTTGGATCGATTTCCGTACTTGGCGGGCTTCGTCCTTCACTAGGTAGGTAAGGGGTTGATCTTCCCCGTCGTCTAGGATGGTTGTTTGTAAATTTGATCTCACTTTGATGATATGGGCCATGATCCATGTAACAGTGTGAGTAGTGTAGGGCACTATTTTGGAGTTCTTCTGGTGGCGCACTTCACAGAGTACACCGGTCACCCCAATCGTTTCTCGCGGTAATTAAGCAGGGGCTTTCGCGGTGTACAGGGGCCTCGTTGAGGTACTCAGTATAAGAGAAAGGAGGGGAAGTAGGGCAGAGCTCCTGCGTGGGCTCCATGGTGTTTGATTCTTGCTCGTAGACCGTGTTATCCCAGATGTCATCCGATTCTTACGTATGATTGTGGACATAGAGTGGATTCAAGTCTGATTTTCTATCGTAAATTCGGGAAAGGGAATTAGCTAAATAGTTTGTGCTTCTTGGTGCGTAGACTATTTTCACATCGTATTTTCCTCAGGCACTTAGCCATCGCACCTGTTTCCTGCTAGGGTTCTTGGCAGTTCGCAGGTGTGTTAAGGGTTGCTGGTCAGTAACTATCGTGAAGGAATTTGCCATTAGTACATGGTGGAACCGATTAAGCGCTTCCACTATTGCTAAGGCCTCTTTATCGGTGGTCCCATAGTTCATCTGAGCATTGGTGAACTTCCTGCTGTGTAAAGCAGCTGGTCATGCCGTCTCATAAGTGGGTCCCTGTCCCACCCATGCTCCAACCCCTAAATCTGAGGCGTCCGTAACTAACCAAATTGGTTCCTTCCTTCGTAAGTCTATTGGCCGCATAACTTGGCGATCAATTATCCTCTTCCGGACCATATCAAATGCGGTTTGGTGGGTCGTTGTCCATACAAATTGGGCGTTCCCCGTTATGTCAGTTCGCGGTGCCATCAACGTAGCATGGTGTGGGAGAAACTGGGCCACATAATTCACTATTCCGTGGAATCGTGGCAATTCCTTCGTGTTTTTTGGTGTTTCCTATGCTGCAATGGATGCTATTTTCTGGGGGGAGGCATGGATCCACTCGTTATCCACTATATGTCCTAATACTTCCTGTTTGTCCGCAAAAAGTACGGACTTCCTTTTGCTGGCAATGAATTTTGCTTTTCAGGGCCGGTCACATACTTGGCGTATGTGTTTCTCATGGACTTCTGATGTGTCTGAAAATATAAGGATATCATCAATGTATACCCATACAAAGTGATGTAAATATTCGCTTGGCAGGTCCTCCATTATTCGCATAAATGTTGCTGGTGCATTCATGTCTCCTTGGAGCATTACTTTGCTCACAAATCCGCCGAACAGAGTTTTGAATGAGTGGAACTTAATACGGTCCTTGTCCACGCATGTTTGGAAGTATGCATCGCTTAGGTCGATCTTACTGCGGAGTTTTGCTCGTCCTATCCGGTTAGGAATCTGCTATTGATTTGGAATTGAAGGACTATCCATGATCGTGTTATAATTTCTCACTTTCAGGTCCACCAGGGGGCGGATCCTTCCATCTGACCTTGGTTGTACAAACATAGGCGCTGCCCCAGGGCCCTCTTGTCGTACAATCACTGAACTTCATAATTTCTCGTTCATCCAGTTCCTGAGTTTTTCCTTGTAGGCTTCTGGAATCGAGTGTGTTGGTTGGTTTCGTAGGTCAGTTGGATCCTTTAGCCGAATGTGGTGGCTAATCTTACGCACCGGGGGTAGTGTTTCAGGGACCTTGTCCGGGAATACATCCTTGTATTCTTCCAACCATGTATTTGAGGTGGCGTCTGACACAGCGGCTCGCATTTCTCCGCTTGTTGGTTTGCATAGCACACATAGCTTGTCATCGTGAAATTCCACTGCTGTATCCCCACAACTGATAAGGGCCTTGTGTCTTTTTAGGAATGGCATTCCGATTAGGGCGTCGTACTTTGCCAAGTTTCCTACCAACATCTCTTGATTTTTCCATTTCTTTGTCCTGATTCCCATGGTTAGTCCACATTTCTTGTGGCTTGAGGAGCGGGATCCTTTCATAGCCATATTGACTGTTGTAGGTTGTGGTAGGGGTTCCGTAGGGATGCCATGGGTAGAGATAAAGGTGGTGCTAATTATGTCGCAGCGGATTGTTCCTGTGTCGAACAGTACCTTTGCTGGGTGGCCTTCTATGTGAATCGTTGCTTCCAGGGCGTCACAGGGCCTGGTTGCCAGCATTGGTTGTCTTCGCAGGCTTTCCATTTCCACCGAGTTAATTTCCACTTCGTCATATTCAGTTGCTTCCATGTGATTTGTGCTTGTCTCTCGTTTAGCGGCCTTTCCCTTTCCTTTTCTGGCAGAGCAATCCTTTGCGTAGTGCCCCTTTTTCCCACATTCGAAACATGTGCCTTCCTCGCGTCGTTTCTGTTTCTTGTCCTTCTTGTCCTTTGAATCCTTGGGGTATGGTTTATCCTTCTTCGTACTGTCCCGCGATGATAATCCTTTGCTATTCTTTTGCTCTGGCGCATGGCTTCGGTAAACTCCTATTTCATACAGGATAGCATCCTTCCATTCGGCCCGTTTGACTATCTTGTCAAAGGAATCACCATCCTCCTCCGTGGGTTCCACCTCCTGCCGGAGTCTCGGATGTATTGGTTCATACAATCTTGGTTTCAGCGTATACTGAGACACTGTTCCGGTGGGCAATCGTCCCTTATACATCAAGAGGTCCGTCGCGACCAGGGCTATTCTTTCTGTTTTGCCATGTTGTACTTACTGGATGTCCTTGAACCTTTTGTATAGTTCTTCCGTGTTCCGCGAGGATTGGAATCTATCTCCCAAGTAGTTTATCAGGGTCGTTCCTTGGATTTCTTCCCCACTCTCATAGTGGTTCATTGCTTGGTGGTATGCTTCCTCTGCCTTCCCGGTACGGAAGCTTGCGAAGTATGCTCCGCTTCCTTTCTTGGTTTTGTCCACCCCATGTCGCGTAAGGTATTGCGCAGTTGTTATGACCCACTGGTCAAACAGTTCAGGTTTTAGGTCGTCCTTTTTGCCCAAGAACGCGGGTGGCAGTGGAAGTTTGATTGTAGGTACTGCTCGCCCGGCGGATTCACCATCGCACATTTCGTGTTCAGACTCTTCGTTACTCAAACTGTCGTTTGAGGAGCTTTCTGGAAAATCGCCAGGGTTATCGTCTGGTGGCTGCCTTACTACCAAGTGATCTGATCCTTCTTCTTCGCTTTCTTCCTTCTTAGGTGTCTCGATAGGTATGCTGTCTTTCTTTGGTGGTTGTGCCGGTCCCTTCCCTTTACTGGGGCTGGGGGGAAATTGCCAATGGAAGGGTGGTTGCTGTCTTTGCTAATTCGTCAGCAGACTTGCTAAAGGTCTGCTTGGCCAAGTCTCGCGCTAATCGTTGTTCTGCTTCGTCGATCGAAAATTCACTCTTTGGCCCTATTGGTTTCTTAGGTTGCCTTTCCTTGGTAAGGCCTTCTCGTGGGACCTGCTTCCCACTACGAGTCTCTAATGACTCAATTGTGTCGTTTGGCGGAGCCGAACTTCTCGTGGTTCTGCTGTTCCCCGATGCTAGCTTCGCTTATGGGACTTTTCGTAGGTTGATCAGACCAGGTCCCTGCAGGTTTCTTAACCACTTGCTGAGGTTAAAAAAATGTAACGTGTTCGGGCAAGGCCCTAGTCACGTAGCGGTATGACAGGAGCAGATGGTTTCGTGATAAACACGAAGCGAGCACTGCTTGCTAAAGGAGGCTTCGAACGGGGTGTAATAGGAGATCAAAGAAGTAACCGTTCTACTAAGTATATTTAAGAATACTGTCTGTTGAAGTCTGCTGTTTCCATGGCGGGAATCAGCGCTCTTGAAATACAGCATATCGCTCCTCTCCAGTATGAGCGATATTGCAAAACATTGTGTGTATCAACCGATAGCAGACGAAACAATACAAGTATCAAACGATACTGTAAAGGCAAACATAAAACAATGTCTGTATCAACCGATACCACACGAAACAATACAAGTATCAACCGATACTATGAAACCAAACATAAAACCCTAGTAACCCGTACCAGTTACATCTGATCATCAAGGAATGAACCCTAGCAGTGAGCTCTCGGTTAAGGAATGGGCAGGAACCTGGCAAGAGATTCGAGGAACGATTCAACAGGCACAGGAAACGCAACACAAATGGCATGACCAGGAAACGCTGTTATTAGCAGACTATAATACCTGGGAGGATGTGGCCGCTGGGCTGGCAAAGAAAGTGGACCACATGATGTTGAACTGAAAGAACAGGCGCATGTGGCATCCGATAGAGAAGTGGCACCACAGGATGTTTGGCTCTTTTGTAGTCAAACATTGGGTGGGTACCCAAGCATACGAACCTGCACTACACAGTGGATGGAGCATCTGCCCAGTTTTCAATGTCATGTTGCTCAAACCACATTGCGGGAATCCGGGATCAGGTAGGGTCAAGGAGGTCCATACCGCTGAACTTGTAGACAAGGAGCCAAGCCAGGTTATCACAGCTGTTGTGGATAGTCGATAGTATGGTGGAGCAAAGGTGAAGTTCCCCTCATGCCACGTCCAGTATGTGGTTTCATGGGCAGGCTACCAAGCTGAGGAGAATTCATGGGAGCCCTATGACATACCCGAAGGAACAGGCTTATAGGCCATTCTGGATTTCCACCAAAGATGTCCATCGAAGCCGAGGGACAACAAGGTCTGCGGGGAATCGAGTCCTGGAAATAAGAGACCATAACAAAGGTCCACAACAGATGGTAGAGAGGAGGAGAGTGATGTAACAACCCAGTATACATAAGCTATGGCAGTCGGAACCTCTACCCATCCAGGTAACCAGGAGGTGAACTGTTAGGAACTGACAGGTAAGTAAGTACTTGACCTACAGAGACCCAATTGCCCGGGCTCCACAAGGAACAGAATTAGCGGGCCAGTTACTTATGGACCAGGATGCACCCAGGAGGGGTGTCAGCGTACTCAGGGACGTCTGAAGAGGTGGTTACTCAGCTAGGCCAGGTAACTAGAGAAAGGTCAAAAGTGTCTATCTATGGCGATGGAATAGAGGGGATAACAGGGAAAAGTTATCTAGTCTACTGGACAAGGGTACCCTACCCTCAGGATCAGGTTACCGTCCCATGAGGCGTGAGTTACCCTGTCTAAAGTCATGGGTTACCCCACCTTCCAATGCGAAGTCCCTCATGGAGTTCAGCAAAAATGACAGGAATGTTTGTCACGCACTGCCATGCATAATAATGGAATCTAGGATTCCGGGAGCGGCTGTTGGGCGAGCTACGCAGCTCCAAAGAATGTGTAAATTGGAGGTATTATTCCTATCATACACCTCC
Source organism: Tuber magnatum (assembly GCA_003182015.1). Taxonomy (NCBI): domain Eukaryota; kingdom Fungi; phylum Ascomycota; class Pezizomycetes; order Pezizales; family Tuberaceae; genus Tuber; species Tuber magnatum. The sequence continues at coordinate 2,370,303 of PYWC01000015.1, read as the reverse complement.
GGCCTCGGCTTGAGGCCCGGACGTCATGGGAAAATTGTTACCTAGTTGTGCGCAATCTAGCAGAGCAGGATCTTGGCAGACTGGCTTGCAACACCATATATGTTGCTACCGTCCGGTCGACCATAAACTGTTCACAGGATGTATAAGGTGGCATAGGATGGAAGGTGGAGTACCTCCTCCAAGTTGTTGAGAGTAAAACGGACCAAAGCTGATGGAGTTACTGGGTGTTACCCATGTGGGTCCCGTGGGTAGTCCTGAGTAGTGCCGGGGCTACTGGTAGAGTCTTACACCTACAAAGCCCGAAAGTGTACCCAACACCATAGGATCTGAAAGGGAAGTGCAGAGACACTAAAAGCATGATTGCTACCACAGGTGTGGGGGATCCGGGGTGGTGGTCATGGGTAGTGCCCCTTTTATCACTCCTGGACCACCGTACCATGTGGAAGATACCTGGAGCCCGAGAATTGTAAATAGTAGATTGATAAACCGCTCCTTGTAGATTCCGGGGTTAAGTAGAGATCAATGCATATGGAAACAGTGTCATAGATAGTCCTGTTCATCAGGTGACTTGACTGTTAGCTACTGGCAAGACGGCCATGTGAAGAGATTTTCACTCTGGTGGGCAAAGTGGAAATGCAATGCAAAAGCAATAACTACATAATGTGAACGGCGACTAGAGCGTGTCGACCGATGCATGCCCGAATGGTGTGCCAGAAGAAGTGTCAGACCGCACTTAGCGTAGAAGGGTGTCCTCGAATAGTTGCTGTAAACTGATGGCGGAGTTTCTAGCAGTAGATAAAACTACCTAAAACTCTATGCGAGAACTCTCCTACTCCTACAACCAATCCTCTTGAGACCTTAATTGCGCGAAGCATCAGGCGTAACAATATTAAGTTTTATGCCTTTTTTTACTCTCACATCTGTGTGAACCTTTGGTGATAAGTTTGAAGTTGTTCGATGAGGTCACAACCTTGGAATCCATCTTCCTAGGTCTGCCTCCGCTATACCCAATCACGCTATTTACCGATTATCTGAATCTGCAATAGTTGCTTATGACTAGGGCCTGGAGGGCCAGGCAGATAAGATCGGCACAGAAGTTAGCAAATTTTAACTTCAAAATTGTTTACCTACCAAGGTCGAGTGGCGGAAAACTGGACATATTAGGCAAATGGCCATCATACTGTCCCAAGGGGGGAGCTGCCCAAAGCACACAACTCTCAATCTTAAACCCCACATCTTTTAACCAGGTTATCGTTATAGCAGTAGGAAGAGAGGATAAACCTGGTCCCAGTCAGATAACATGCCAGCCAGACCATACCCAAGCCATCAGATTACACCCAGAAGCTCGGATACCAACATGGGGCTCAAGCGAACCTGCAGGCTATGACATCTCCCCCCTGGCAGGGACATTAGTACCTGCTCACAGACAAGCAATGGTAACCACTGTAATAGCCCTGGCATTACCCTTGGGAACCTGCAGCTGAGTAGCTCCTCAAAGTGGCCTTGCTGTCTGCCAAGGGATCATGTTCAGGGCAGGAGTTATTGACAATGACTAGTGGGGAGATGTGAAGGCGTTACTTTTCAATTTAAAGGACCAGGACAACCATGTGGGGAAGGGTGAATAAGTTGCATAGCTTGTAGTAGAAAGGATTCACAATGAAGGGCTTCAAGAAGAAATGGCGCTAGGTGATACCAAGAGGGGCCAGGGAGAATTCGGAAGCACTGCAACCATTGTGGTCCAAACATGCACCAAAGCCAGGTAGCTGAAAGAAGAAAAGGGTTAAATCAACACTGCAATAAATTTGATCAGAGACGGCACAAGGCCCTGACAAAGGAGGAAGCAGTGGTAACCAACCCAGTGGTTATTAAAGCAACAGCACCTAAATTTGATACCCAATTCTTAAGACAGGGGGAGTAAAAAGGAGCGACGGACCAGGACTAGAAAGTGAGAAGAGAGGGGTTGGGGAGGCTCCGAGATGAGGGGAAAAAGATGCCGATGCATTGGACTTTTGTAGCAGGGGCACCCCTAGGAAGATGGCTCCCAAGGTTGCGACCGCACCAAACAACCTCAAACTTAGCGCCAAAAGTTCACACAAATGTAAGAGTAAGGTAAAGGGTAAAACTTAATATCATTAAGCCGGACGCTTCACTCAATTAAGGTCTCCAGAGGATTGATTGTTGGAGTAGGAGAGTTCTCGCATAGACTTTGAGGTAGTTTTATCTTATGCCAGAAACTCCCCCATCAGTTTACTCCAACCATTCGAGCACACCCTTCTCCGCCAAGGGCGGTCTGACATGTCTCCTTACACACCCTTCCGGTATGCATGTGTCAACACACTCCAGTCGGCGTTCACCTTATGATGTTATCGTTTCTGCAGTGCATTTCCATTTTGCCCGCCAGGGTGAAAGCTTCTGCATATCGGTGTCATGCCAGTAGCTAACAGTCAAGATGCCACATGAACTTGACTATCTATAACCCCCTTCCCGTATGCATTGATCTCTACTTGGCCCTAGATGCTGCCGCAAGTGTTTATCTATCTACTATTTACGGTTCTTGAGCTTCCAGTATCGGCCACAGGATGCAGTTATCCGAAAGTGGTCTAATGGGCACTACCCATGACCACTACCTCGGACCCACCTTACCTGTGCTAGGAATCATGCTTGTCGTGTCTCTGTACGTCCGTTTCAGAGCCTATGATGTTGGGGACACTTTCATGCTTGGTACGTGTAAAACTCTCCTGGCCGCCCCGGCACCACCCTGGACTACCTGTGGGACCCCTATGGATAACACCCATTAACTCCGTCAGTTTTGGTCTGTTTTACTCCAAACAACTTGGAGGAGGTACTCCACCTGCGGCCCAGTGCCCCCTTGTATATCGTGCAAACAGCTTACGATCCACCGTACGGCAGCAATGTATATGGTGTTGCAAGGCAGTCTGCAAACATCCCAATTTGCTAGACTGCACACAGCTACACAACCATTCGGCCATGGCATCAGGGCCTTAAGGCGGGGCCGGAGGGGTATGATAGGAATAACGTCTGCAATTTACAGCTTCTTCGGAGCTGCCTAGCTTGCCCAATAGCATCTCCCGGAACGGCAGATTCCGGTAATATGCATGGCTTCGAGTAACAAACATTCCGGTAATTTTTCCTAAACTCCCTGAGAGACTTCGTATTGAAAGGTAGGGTAACTCTGGACTTTGGGCAAGGTAACCCAAGGCCCATGGCAGGGTAACCTGATCCAGAGGGTAGGGTAACCTTGTCCAGTGGACAAGATAACTTTTCCCTGTTACCCTGTCTATCCCGTTACCGGCGATAGACATTGCTGACCTGTCTCCAGTTACCCGGCCTAGCTGAGCAACCGCCACTTCAGAAGTCCCTAACTATACTGACACCTCTCCCTGGAGTACCCAGATACTTAAGTACCTGGCCAGCTAATTCTGTTCATTCTTCCAGCCCGGGCCATCGGGTCTCCGTAGATCAAGTACTCACTTGCCTGCCGCTCCCTACCAGTTCGCCTCCAGGCTACCTGTATGGCTGTAGGTTCCGACTGCCATAGCTCATGTGTGCAGGGTCATTAAACTTTGACAGATAGCCTTCTTGACTACAAGAGATGGCTATTCATACCAAAGAATGAAGCTCTACAAATGCTGATCGCTCAAAGCAGCCACGATTCCCCGGTAGTTGTGTATTTTGATCTGGACAAGACTGTAGAAATCATACCCAGAGACCTCTACTGGACTGTGCTTACAGAATGGATAAATGACTACGTACAATCCTGTAATGACTGTCTACATATCAAAGCCCTACGACATGTAAAGGATGGGTTTCTACAGGTATTAGAAATACCCGATGCAGCGCGGACATCTATCTCAATGGACTTCATAACCCAAGTGCCAAAGTTGGAAGATAACAGTCAAATCATGGTAGTGGTCGACCGCTTCACCAAAATGGCGCAGTTCATAGGGCTTATGCAAAATGCAAGAGCAAAGAACGTAGAGCAGATATTGCTCCAGGAAGAATAGAGACTGCATGGGCTTCTGACTGAAATCATCACAGACATGAAGGCGAAGTTCGCAGCAGCATTTTGGGAATCCCTCTCCAAACTCTTAAGTATTAAGCGAAAAATGTCTGCAGCGTACCTTCCTCAAACCGGCTGGCAAACAGAGAGAACCAACTAAGTGCTGTAGGGTTATCTCTGAACCCTCTTTAACTACAATCCAGATGACTGGTGCTAACTGCTCCAACTAGCGGAACATGCCTACAATAACTGTAACCGGTACGGGTTACTAGAGTTTTATGTTTGGTTTCACAGTATCGTTTGATACTTGTATTGTTTCGTGTGCTATCGGTTGATACACACATTGTTTTATAATATCGCTCATACTGGAAATAAGCGATATGCTGTATTTAAAGACCGCTGATTCCCGCGATGGAAACAGCAGACTTCAACAGATAGTATTCTTAAATATACTTGGTTGAACGGTTACTTCTTTGATCTCCTATTATACCCCGTTCGAAGCCTCCTTTAGCAAGCAGCGCTCGCTTCGTGTTGACCTCGAAGCCATCTGCTCCTATCGTACCGATACATGACTAGGGCCTAGCCCGAAAACGTTACAATAACTCTATTACAAGTCCGCACAGACAAACCCTGTTTTAAACGAACTATGGATACCACCTGCAGACGGAGTAGGTGAAGGAGCAAGAAGCTCAAAATCCAGGGGCTACTACATATGCTCACCGGATGAAGGAAATACATGGACAGACAGTGGACATGCTAAAGGCAACCAGAAAAGTAATGTGGCAGTACCACGACAAGAAAGCTATGCAACAGGCAAACTTTCAGACAAGCAACCTGGTCATGCTAAAGGCCAGGAATGTTCGCACCAAGGGACCCTCCAAAATGCTTAGCCCAAAGTTGTATGGACCATTCAAAATCTGGAAGCCACACAGCAACCGAGCACTTAAGTTGGAAATCTCAGAACGCGGAAAGGTTCATCCCATCTTTCCAAGTATCCTCGTTGGAGCCTTATCGGACATCAGTTTGACAGGCTGGTGAGCAGCCTTGAAGGGTGCTAGAGGAAGTGAATGGTGACTTGGAATGGGAGGTTGAAAAGATAGTAAAGAGCGAGGTTATTTCCTATACTCACAGAGTTTATGGGCAGACTAGGAGAATCTGTAAACTTAGGTACTTTTGGAAGTGGCAGGGGTGCTCGGAGGATGAAAACACCTGGGAACTGTGGGAACATTTAGGCTTGCGGCAGATTTGGTAAAAGGGCTTTATAGGGAGAACCTGGAGATGCCACCAATCTAGAGAAAGGATGACAAGAAAAGGTTTTCCTGGGTGTGGCCAAATAAACATGCAAAGGTTTTTCACCCTATCTTGCCGAGTCCAGAAAGGAATTTAATTTGTAGACTATTAGAGAAAGAGATCATAGAGATTCAAGCCTGACTCTTAGAGAGGGGAGCTCATATTACACAGAAGACGAACCGGCATAGTGTAACGTGCATGTTACGTGATCATTGGCAAAAGGTCACATGTTCGATCCTAGGGTCCATCCGAGTATTGGGGAAATTAGTTAATTACTACCAATACAACAGTGGGACAAAACCCTTATTTATACCACTACTGAAGGTCGCCGACCAAGGGGTTTTCGCTGAGTCTTCAAGAGAGGACTCCCAGCTATCCTGATGAGGTCGAATGAACTAAATCGGTTGATTGGTTGTGGAGTTAAACACATGCAAAGATCCCTCCGCTACACCAAGAGATGTATGCCAACTAGGGGGAGGTCGGATACTCTGATAGGAGTCCCTGGCTGCCCAGCAGGCAGTAAGGCCAAATTTCAAGTCTGTTGGTAGAGGAATGTAGAGGAAAATCCTGATGAGGGGACGACACCAAAGAGATGATCACTCACCCATGCCCAGAGGCATGATAAGGCAGAGCCCGATAATGGCCTGCCACGTGGAAGGTTAATCCTGCGCGTAACGAGTCCTAACTGCCAGTGGCACGATAAGACAGGGGCAGGCCTCCTGCAGGGTGACGCAGAAGGATGAGGAATCTGCCTACATTGAGAAGTCTATTATCAGAGCTGACCACTTTCTATGCAGAGATAGAACCTGGAGCTGCTTGCCACCATGAAAGGGTTCGCATGACTACTATTAGAGCAAACACTGCGAGGAGAGAGATGGAAGACCCCCCCCGCGGTTGCAAGAAATTCAAGTCAAGTGGGGTAAAGGTTTTCAGGGTCTACGAAGTTTGCACAGGGAAAAGTGGAAGGAATAGATAGGCTGCGAACATCCAGATGCAGAATATAAATATTGTGGTACCTCCCACACTTTTCAGATATCATCAGTGACAGAGAAGAGATCTTATCAATATATTCATTATACAATACACTTTTACATTTTACTTTTATCTTGACATTACCAGTTAGCCTTCCTAGTAATCACTCCACCACGTATTGGGGCTTAGTACACCCTCGCTTGCCCGTAAAGTTGGCTACTGCCTAACAACCCTCCTACTCCAACAATCGATTCTCTTGGGACCTTAATTGAGTGAAGCATCAGGCTTAATGATATTAAGTTTTGATGTTTACTTTACTCTTACATCTGTATGAACTCTTGGCAATAAGTTTGAAGTTGTTCAGTGCAGTCGCAACCTTGGAATCCATCCTCCTAGGATTGCCCCTGTTACAAGGACTCATCCTTCTAGATTCTTTCCAACTCTTTTATACTTGCTCCTTACACACTGGCAACCCTAATAGTATAACTCATAACTGTTAGTCACCCAAAATACGAATAATATAGTCATATGTGCTAACTATGTCACATGCATGAAACCTATAACTTACCATCTGAGTCATAGACAAAAGTTGTATTATTATTTGACTCACAACCATGAGTCATCTAAGCATATCAACCAATTAAAACATATCAATGACTCACAACTATAAGTTATGTAAGACCCTATAACTCTAACATAAGTTATGATACAAAACCTTTCAACACCTCAAGCAATTCCCACTATGTGCTATCTCAACCAATTTCTCTCACGTGTTACAGTCTCGCTTAACCCCTGTCTGCGAGACTGGGTTAAAAATATTCGACATAAGTAAGGAAGAAATGGGATTTATGAAGGATTTTGTGAATGTTCTTTCTTTGCATAAAATTAATTTTCCAGTTTAAGGGGAATTTCCTTTTACCAGAGAGTCATGGTTCTTTCTTAATAAGGAAGGGATTTTAGAAGAAGACAAGCTTTTGGGCCTTCAGATTGACTATAAACTGATGCTTGTTATGTTTAGTTTATGTTTCTTTCGTTAGCTGCGTGTTTGGGTTTTTGTGTCATAACCTAGTGGTGGTATACAGAAAATTGTATAGTGCAAATTGACTCAAACCGGACCCTCTGAACAGGCCAAACGCGATTTTCTACTTGTCAACCACAACACAAAATTTTAATAAAAAAGAAAGCGGTGAGATAAAGCCATTTGAAAGGAGAAGAGGCAAGTGCTCTTTTTTTTATTTATTAAAGCCTGAAGGAAAATGTAGTAGGAAATTAAAAAGTGAAAATTTTTGTGAGAGTGGAACAAGTGACAGAATCTACCTAGTACCAGGCTGAAAAATACTGTGGAGTGTAGATAACTAAGATAAGGTAATACTGAATACCGTAAAAACGCGAATAATTGGACACTGTGCCGGACAGTTAAATTAAGGTGTGTTTTGCCAAGAGATCAGCATGAGAGTCACACATATAAGTCTCACTAACACTTGGCAATCTATTCATAGTGAAATTCTAGCTCTTCTTCCTCGGCATTGCAATCCAAACTATCAACAATCTCATCCCCCCCGCAGATCCCCTCTCCCAATCCCTTAACCTCTCTACTAGGACATGATTTGCTAGTCCTTTTATAGATATTTCATTATCCTCACTGGCATCAATGGGGAGTAAGAGGTGTAACGGGGGCACCCCTAGGAAGATGCATCCCAAGGTTGCGACCGCACCAAACAACTTCAAACTTATTGCCAAAGGTTCACACAGATGTAAGAGTAAAGTAGACAGTAAAACTTAATATCGTTAAGCCTGACGCTTCACCCAATTAAGGTCTTGAGAGGATTGATTGTTGGAGTAGGAGAGTTCTCGCATAGACTTTCAGGTAGTTTTTATCTTATGCCAGAAACTCCCCCATCAGTTTACTCCAACTATTCGAGCACACCCTTCTCCGCTAAGCGTGGTCCGACACGTCTCCTGGCACCCCTTTCAGGCATGTGTGTGTCGACACTCTCTAGTCGGCGTTCACCTTATGCGGTTATCGTTTCTGCGGTCCATTTCCATTTTGTCCGCCGGAGTGAAAACCTTTGCGCATCGGCGTCTTGCCAGTGGCTAACTGTCAAGACACCTTGCTGAACTAGACTATCTATGACACCCTTCCCATGCGCATTGATTTCCACTTGACGCCGGAAGCTACTGTGAGCGTTTTATCTATCTACTATTTACGATTCTCGGGCTTCCGGTGTCTTCCGCAGGGTGCGGTGGTCCAGGAGTGATCCAATGGGCGCTACCCACGACCACTACCTTGGATACACCTTACCTGCGGTAGGAATCATGCTTTTAGTGTCTCTGCACTTCCCTCTCAGAGCCTATGGC